>LNSY01109572.1:0-10038 GCA_002024485.1 Artocarpus camansi
CTAACTGATGTTCAAGTAGTGCTGAACCTTATGAGGCTAAACGACCAAGAGAAGGTATTATGTGCCTCATATGTATTGAAAAAGGAGGCCAGTCATTGGTGGTAAAGTGTAGAACTAAGGAGAAACATTAATGAGATGACATGGTAGGGCTTCGTTGATGAGTTTCACAAAATGTGCTTCAACATGGATACTATGGCAGCCTAGGAAGACGAGTTCAACAACTTTCGTCAAGGTAATAAGCAACATGAGCAGTATAGTAATAATAAGAGAAAGGGTAACCCCAGCCAAGGCAACTAGAAAGGCTAGCCTTAGAATAGAAACCACATTAGGAATAGTAACAACAACAACCCCACTTGTTCTAAGTGTGGAAAGAGGCATCCGGGTGAAAGTAGAGCGGGATTGAACCGTTGTTACATTTGTGATAAGGAGGGACACTATACTAAATAATGTTATTCAAACCCTCATAATCAATACGGGTAGAACTAGTAGAGTTCCCCAACAAACCAACTGCATGTAGTCCAGGCTACGATTAGAGGATCATTAATCCCCCAAGGAAGACTGGAAGCTCCAGAATCGCAAACTTGCATTTATGCCTATACCAAAAATGATGTGGAAGTTGGGACCTCCACTGCGGTAACAGGGAAATGTTGATATCAAATTACTGGCTATGAAATGTATTTTTAATTATTTATGAATGGGAACTATACGTAAACTTGATAGCCATTGATATGAATGATTATGATATTAACCTAGGAATGGACTTCTTGGGAAAATACAACACAGTCATTAATTATCAGCGTCATAAGGTCACATTCAAGCCCCTAAAGGAGGAAGAATTTACCTACACAGGATCACCACATAAGCAATCAAGGCCAATAATATCTGCTATAAAAGCATGCAAATTAGGATCGAAAGATGCCAAGGATTCGTAGCCAGCCTGGTGGATAAATTCAAGGAGAGTAAATTAGGATCGAAAGATGCTACGGTGGATAGGAACTTTGTAGAAGTCTTTCCAAAGGAATTGCTAGGACTACCATCAGAATGAGAGTTTTGATTCAAGATTAAATTGATGCCCGGATCAACACCAATTTCTAATAGGCCTTATTGAATAGCCCCAGCGAAACTCAAAGAGCTAAAGATACAACTACAAGAACTACTGAACAAAGGTTTCATCTGCCAAGCTACTCACCATAGGGAGCACTAGTCTTGTTCTTGAGAAAGAAAGATGGTACATTGAGAGTATGCATCAACTATTGGGAGCTGAATGAAATCATGATCAAGAACAAACACCTACTACCATGAGTAGACGATCTATTCAATAAGCTAAAGGGAGCTACCTATTTCTCAAAAATCAATTTGTGTTCTAGATATCACTAGATTCAAATTAGGGATGGTGATGTATCAAAAATAGCTTTTAGGATGCGTTACAGATACTACGAGTTCCCTGTGATACCATTTGGTTTAACTAATGCCCCTGAAACATTCATGGACTTGATCAATAGAGTATTTAAGAACTACCTAGACAAGTTCATCATCATTTTCATAGATGATATCTTGATCTACTCTAAGATGAAAGATGAACACGAGGATCACTTAAAGATTGCGCTGCATTTTGAAGGAGAATCAGTTATATGCAAAATTCTCAAAATGTGAATTTTGGCTAGAAAAACTACAATTTTCAGGACATGTGGTAGCTAAGGAAGGACTTGTTATAGATCCTGAAAAGATTGAAGCAGTGAGTCAGTGGCCATCCCTAAAAAGTATGACGGAGATATGTAGTTTAGTTGGATTGGTGGGACATTATCAACAATTTGTCAACGGATTTTCAAAGCTAACAGCGCCATTCATGGTTCTTACACAAAAAAGGAAGAAGTATGAGTGGATTGATAAGTGTGAAGAAAACTTCAAAGAGTTAAAAAGGAGGCTCACTAGTGCTCTAGTGCTAACAATTCCTGATGTTGAAGAAGGGAACTTTATGATTTACAGTAACGTTTCTAAACATCGGTTAAGAGCTATCCTTATGCAAGGTGCAAAAATAGTTGCCTACACTTCAAGACAAGAGAAACAACCCAACGCATAAATTAGAACTTGCAGTGGTGGTTTTTGCACTGAAAATATGGTGGCACTACTTGTATGGAGCAAAATTTGTAATCTACATGGGTCATCAAAGTCTCAAGTATATCTTCACATAGAAGGAGCTGAACATGAGGCAACAAAGATGGTTGGAACTAATGAAGGATTACAACTATGAGATCCTTTATCTCCCCGAGAAAGCAAACAAAGTAACTGATGCATTAAGTCAAAAGTCTGCAGCAACACTCATGGCGATTAGCTTTCTACCCCAGCGTTTACAAAGAGATTTCAACGACCTTGGAACCTATATTATTTTGGAGAAATTATCGACATTAACTCTCCAACCTACCATCCTTAAACACATGAAAGGTAGTTAAGAACTTGACTCTGCCTTGGTTAAAATACGTGAGCAGGTTCAGGAAGAAAAGGAAATTGAGTTTAGCCTTTTGAAGGACAACATACTTCATTATGAAGGTAGGATATGCATACTAGATGATGAAGAAATGAAGAAATTGATCCTTTCAAAAGCACACGAAACTCCTTACTCTGTGCATCTAGGGGCTGCCAAGATGTACGCAAACTTAAAAGAGATGTTTTCATATTCTAGGAAAGATGTTCTAGAGTTTATGTCAAGATGTCTTACTAGTCAAAAAGTTAATGCAGAACATTAGCATTTAGTAGGGGGATTATAGAAGAATGACATTCCAAAATCAAAATAGGAGTAGATAACGATGGACTTTGTAGTCGATGGCAACAATGCAATCTAGGTAATTGTCAACTGACTAACCAAGTCTACGTAATTTTTACCTATTAAACTTTGGTGCTCTATTAAACAATTAGCAAAATTATATGTATCAAAGATAGTGACATTGCATGGAGTTTCAAAATCTATCATCTTTGATAGAGGCGGTCAATTCACCTCAAGATTTTGGAAAAGCGTACAAGACGTAATGGGCTCCAAACTAAAATTTAGCATTGCATTTCACCCACAAACCGATGGCCAATTTGAAAGGAGCATTCAAACCCTAGAAGACATGCTAAGAGCTTGTGTCATGGATTTTAAGGGAAACTGGGATAGAAGTTACCCTCAATCAAGTATTCCTACAACAATAGTTACCATGCATCGATAGGCATGGCGCCTTTTAAAGCTCTTTATGGAAGAAAATATAGATTCCTAATCCACTAGCTTGGACCTGGGGAGAAGCATCTAAAGACCATAGACTTCATTAGAAGAACCATGGAGGATGTAAAAAAATTAGTGCGAGACTAGAGATAGCTCACAGCCTACAAAAGAGCTACATAGACAAGTGTTGCAAACCCCTAGAATTTCAAGTAGGAGACTTTGTTTTCCTAAAAGTTGCAGCAATGAAAGTAGTGATGAGGTTTGGTAAAAGAGGGAAGCTCAGTCCAAGATATATAAGACCCTTTGAAATATTAGAAAGGATTGGTAAAGTCTCATATAGACTTGTTTTGCCGACAAAACTCACTTTTATACACAACGTTTTTCCACGTGTCAATGTTAAAGAAGTACCTACCTGATCATGGCATGTGCTACACCAAGAACCGGTTAAAGTTCATGCAGACTTAGTGTATGAAGAAAAGGCAGTTCAACTTTTGGCTTGTAGGGAGAAAACCTTAAGAAATAAGGTGATTCCATTGGTTAAAGTTTTATGGCAGAATCACAGCATAGAGGAAGTCACCTAGGAACATGAAGAGGATATTAGGAAAAGGTACCCCAAGTTGTTTAATTTTCAAGATGGAAATTCTTAAGGGGGTAGATTGTAATGACCAAGAAATCCTAGAATTAAATAGTGTAATTTACATATTTAAATTAAGGATTTCCCTAGAAACATTATGCGTGAATTTTGTGACTGAAGAATTTATAGAATTAATATACAATTATTATAGTAATTTTATAATAGATTTTGCAATTAAATTAATAAACTATTGTAATTTAATAACGGGGTTGATAAATTCCACTAGAACTGAGGTGAAAGAAATTTATCTATAACAAACCTGAGAAATTTAATTATGAGAATTTTCAGGTGCAATACTAAGTTGGCAGCGTACCGAGAAACACTCTAACGTGAATTAGATCCTTAATTGCTAAATTAGTAAAAAATGGAGCTACATGAGTAATCGTAACAACAAAAAATGCCATGCAAACTTGGATAGTGACACTATTAAAGACTATGTCATTATAGAGTTTACATATTCAAAAGATCATGTTTGGATTTTTATTAAGTCTAAAATAAATTTCTAGACTTAATGCAATCAAAATCGACATGTGATTAACTTTTATTGATATCGGTTCATTTTGTGATTAGCATGTCATAGTATTTGAAAAATAGGAGAAGACCTATCAGGTAATAAAATCTTCTGTCTCTAAATTAATTGTTGCTAATAATATAAAATTTACCTACTTGAGGGAACTTGCAAGCATAAACAAAGGACAAGAATCCCTTGATTTAAGCTTCCACCTCATGAGGGCGCACTTGTCAATTAATCAAACAAAGACCAACACTCCACTCAACCTCACTTATGACACGACACTTAAGAGAAACAAAGCCTTGTTTAAGCCTCATTAAGCCATTTAAGAGCTTAGTTAATCATGAATTAAGTGGGATGATTAGATTAGGCAAAAGTCTATAAATAAAAGCCTAAATTAATAAGCCATTACTTTTCACTTTTCCTTTCTCCATCTTATGATTTCCATCGTGCACTACAAGAGAGTCCAAGAGAAAAAATTTCTCTCCAATTTTCTTGTATCTCCATCGAGTGAGCCTAGCGTCTCAAAGAAAGAAAAAAAAAATTCCTTAACTTGTTTTGAATTCTCTCTACCGAGTACTTAAGTCCCCAAGAGACAAAAGTTCTTCCCACTTTCTTCTCCACCTCCACCGACTAACCAACCCCAAGAGAAAAGAAAAAAAAAAGAAATCCCTTCCCCATTTTTCTTGACTACACCATGTATTTCAAGGCCTCCAAAAGAAGAAGTTTTGTGTTTCCAAACTTCGTTGTAAAGTCTAAATCAAAACAAGCCTAAATCCTAACGTTTTTTCCATCACTTTCATATCACCAAACTAAGTTCAACAAGGAAGAATAAGAAGAAGAAAGATGTGCTAGAGCACTTGACTTAGGTAATATCCACACTTATTTTTCTTTCCATTTTTTTCCTAGCAAAGAAAAGAAACCATTTTTTTTTTTACCTAGAGAGCCTTTTTCTAAGGACCAAAACAAGCTAGATTTTTATATGATTGGATTTTGATTTAGTAAGATACAAGAAGACAAGAAAAGTGGAGTTAGATGCCCTAAGAACACCCTCACAAGAGTAGTCATCAAGGATAAGCAAACCAAAACCTTTCCTTAATTTTTTTTAAGGCTGAAGCTTACAAATTTATGAGAGTTTTGATGATTAAGTGAGGAAAGATGTTGTAATAATTATTTATGTGTTGTTAAGTGTGGTTTATGCTTGTATGATATGCAAAAAGTTAGTACATACATGCTAAGACTATGTTTTTATAAGTTTTAGTTTGTGGACAAAATTTTCCATAAACTTTGAGCATATAAACGACGGAGGCTTAGAGTCGATTTTTTAAAACTTTATCGAATACGGGACTTTTAGTTTTTGATGTTTTGAACAAAAACCCATGACAACAAAAAAACAAAGTTTTGACTCTAAGTTGTCTAAAAAAAGTCTGTAAAACTATTTAAAACAGTTTGTAAAAGTTGTCCAAAACAGTTCCAGCACTGTTTGAATTGTTTTACCATTTTTGAGCCCCTTTACGTCCAAATTTTTTGTTTGGTCAAACAAGAAAGTTTTAGATTTTGATGAGATAAACAACTTTTATGAAGAAATTTTTTTTTTCCAAAATCTACCTCTAAGATGCAGTTATGGTTAATCTCCCAAAACTATCCAAAAACTACATTTTTGAGTAGAAAATAATTTTGAAGTTTCGAGTAGTTTTGATTCTAACTTGCAATTTTTGCAAAACATGAAAGTTTTAGTTTACAACAAAATGAAGAACTTTCGTGAGAAAAGTTTTGTGAAATACTACTTTTAAATTGGACAAATAAAAATAGTCTAAACTTTTAATTGGTAAAAATAATTGCAAAGTTTTAGCTAGAAAACAATTTTGTCACAAATAGTATTTTGGACTTTAAAACAAACAAGAAAATTATTGAAATACGCATATCTAAAAAAAGTGGCTTTTATGCAAGAACAATTTTAAAAGAAAAACTGCATTAACTACACGATTTTACGTAAGTCTTCCAAGCTAATCTTTCTGTACCAATTTTTATAAACAAAGATCGCATGACTTTAAAATTTGACTTTTTACTAAACCAATAAATTATAGTACTTTTGAAAGGTTATATAGGACTGGCATTTAGTGGGTTAATAATTTTAGGCATTATTTTATAGAGCGATTTTTATTTGAAATTCCAAGCATAATGGGTAAGAAATTCAAGGATGAAATTTAATCGTTTTTAATTGAACACTAATTTTGTTAGCATGAAAACTCGATATGCTAAAGCTTTAATACCATGATGTTAGGTAGGGTCCAATGCCCGTTTCAATCTACAATGTCGCTCGAGACACAGTCTATTGATAGGATTTATATTTATGATATCATTTTTGGGCTTACAGACTTAAAAACTAATTACAAGCCCATTAAATGAATTTAAAATAAGCCATATTAGGACTTAAGGGAAGAATCATGAATTTAGGAAATGACTAATTTAGTGGGTTGAAGTCTCATGGATTTAACAATGATAGATAATTAATTAATTGTTTTAAAAATTAATTAATTATCAACTTAAATATGAACAAATGACAATTAAGGAAAAGTTTGAATATTATGAGGACTTAGTAAAAATAGTCCTTGTAATAGAAATAGTGAAACTCGTGATTAGTTGATAAAGAAGTTTACGATTTAATAGAGTGATCGAATTCTTGTGATTATGCTAAAAATTTAAAATAGCATAAAATGAAGTATTCATACACACTCTAAATGGGTGTTTTGTACATTTTTGTTTCCACTAGAAAAGAAGGAATTCAAAATCCATAAGGAAGCCTACTTCATTGAAACAAATAAGTAGAAATCTCGCCTACAGTATGAATAGTTTTTAAATAAAACTATTTTTTTCATGATTTGTAAAAAATATGGAATGCATGTTCAGTGATAAACCTTGCTATAATTCTGTTAGGAAATATATATTTATCTAAGATATGATGAGTTAGCATCTTGTGAGGTTATGAAAGATGTGCGATGTATGCTTTATTAAAATATACTGTTTACTTGCTTTCAATTAAGCATTTTTTATTATTGATATGTAGTGCTATGTAGTAACATGCCATATTGCACACACATAATAATACAAGTGAAACTAAGCAAGATAAGTTAAAGATGTTGTACCAATCTTTCGACCCATGAAGAGGCTTGGTTGAAAAAAAAAAGAAGAGAGAAGATGGAGTTGTTGAGACTTTGCAAATCCTAATAACTACAATACAATTTATAATCTAAGTGTCATTAGCGACCTTGCGGCCATTGACTTTTTGATGATCACGCGTGCAACTGTTATGATTACCTAGGCCCAAACAGTAAGTTAAGATAATGTTCAGATAATTGAGCATAAAACAAATCAATAAGCAAGCATAAAAGGATCATGCATTGATTTATCAAATGATTTTCAAATTGTTTTGTGAGTTAAACTTCCTATTTACTGGACAAAAGCTCATTTAAATGTGTTTATGCTATAGGTAAGGAACCTATCAGCATCACTTGACTAGGTAGTATCAAGCGGTAGACGAACAATGGAGGTGGGTATAGATACCACTGACGCAAGAATGTATTTCCACATTATGTTGCCTTCTATAATATTTAGTACGTTTGAAAAATTATGTAATTTTACATAATGAGCCTTAGAGACCAAGGCTGAAGTCATTTGACCTCAAAATTAAAAGAAAGAAAGAAATGGATGTAAGATTTTCTACAAGACATATATATATATATGTTGTAATGGAGAATGCAATGATTGCATATAATTTTTCTGATGAGAAATTATAGAAGTAAATGGTTTTAGATATGTTTTTAAAGTATCATTTTAAATTAAGGAAAATATTTAAATCAACTAAAGTATTTACAAGAATAATTTTTAGAAAAATTTATCATGCTAGTTTTAAAGGATTAATTCTTAATAAGTTATTGTTATTTTAGTTTTAAAAGATTAAGTTTTAAGAAATTATATTACACTTTAAAATTGATTAAAAAAAAGGGGATAATTGTCTTTAAGTTTTGAAAAAAAAAATTTCTACAAATTTAAGGACCTCATATTAAAATATGATTAAGTGTAAAGATTATAAAGTTAAGTAATGGCTACGTTGGTTGGGTCATTGCATGCACGATGGTCATGGGCAATGGAGCTAGAGTGTCATCAAAAGTAGTAGGAGAAGTTAGACTTCAATTTAGGAATAATTACCTAGTTTTGAACAATGTTTATTTTATTTCTAGTTTTAAAAGAAATTTTGTCTCTATTTTTAGATTAAATGAACAATTATTTAATGTTTCTTTTTAAAATGAAATTGTTTCTATTTTAAAGAATGGTTTAGATATATGTTCTAAAAATTTTACGGGATTGTATCAGACTACGTACATGGACAAGGTATTTGTTAGGTATGAGATGCAAAACTGTAAGAGAGGGAATTTGCCTTCTAGGCATGGTATTGATCTCTCTAAAGAACAATGCCCAAAAACTTGTTAAGAGGAAAAGGACATATGACATTTCCCTTATACATTGACAATCAAAAGCTTAACATATGCTAGTCAGTATACTATGCTTGACATCTACTATATGGTAGCGATTGTCAGTAGGTTTTAGTCAAATCCAAGATTTGACACTAGATGGTTGTTAAGTGTATTCTCAAGTATCTTAGGAGAACGAGAAACTATATGTTTGTGTATTTCGGTGGATATTTGACACTTAACGGATATAAATTTTGATTTTCAATTAGATTAAGACTATCGAAAGTCGATCTCAGGTTTTGTATTCGCTCTCGGTGGTAAAGCTATTGTCTAGAGGAGTGTAAAACAAAAGTGTGTTCCTAACTCAGCAATAGATGTTAAATATATGGCCACTTGTGAAGCATCATTATAAGGAGTCTAGCTTTGTAAGTTCTCTACTGATCTAAAAGTTGTTCTAGGTATGGATAAGCTAATTTAGCTATGCTATGAGAACAATGGTGTAATCACTAACATTAAAGAACCAAGAAACTACAAGAGTACAAAACATATAGAGAAAAAGCATCATCCAATCTAGGATAAAAGGCAAGATAGGTAACATGATCGTGATGAAGATCATGCCAAAAGATAACCTAGCAGATCCATTCATAAAGACCTTGCCTATCAAAGTTTTTGAGAAGTATTTGGTGGGTTATGGGGTAAAAGACATGTCTTATATACTTTAGGGCAAGTAGGAGATTGTTAATGAAACAACCTCCTTATGGGCAACAGAAGAGACATTTCTTTTATCATTAAACATAATAACTTCTTATCAGAAGTTCAAAATGATATACAACACATAGAGACTATCCCAAGAAATACACCCATTACTCATGGAAATTTTTTTTGACAAATCTATTAGTGATGTGCCCTAGGCTAATTATGTAATGACTCATTTTGACTTCGTTACATTTGAATTTTATTAATAAAGAGGCATTTTCATTATCGTTTTTTATTCTAATTCAATGAATAGTTAATTCTACCTAAGATCATCAAGTATGTGACTTGATAATAAAACTCGAAGGTGAATATTGAATTTTATTTTAAATTATCCCTAGTCGGTCGTTATTATTCGGATAATAATGAATGAAGACTAGTATGAAGTTTGACTGATGATTATGTTTTGCTAATCATGTGTATGAGAAACTAAGTCAACTCATAGATACATATTTAAGAAATGATATATTGG
>LNSY01109880.1:0-10104 GCA_002024485.1 Artocarpus camansi
TTAAACCAAAAATAATGGCCTAAATATGGACTAAAAATATGTACAGTTTAGCACTTATCAGCCCTCGACACAAAGATCACCATTAAGTTTCCTAAAACGAAGGTTGGTTTGCCAGAAAATATATAAAAATAGGTGGAAGACAGCAATAAGTGCCTGTAATTCCCCACTCCCTAGAAACGATTAGACTAAAGAGCGTGTGGGTTTTACCCCTCTTGATGGGGAAACATGATGGTACAACTTGCTAGTGGAATGCAGGTCAGATGATGCTGGAATCCGACGTTGAATCTAGAGAAACCATGGCTTTCCTCTTCGATTTTGAACAGTTGACAGTGACTGAGTAGACGGTACGTCGGCTCCTAGCACTTTGGATGACAGCGCTTCGTTTTCCTTAGTGCGTGCAAGTGAACGGAGGTCAAAGGTCAACTTGCAAGAGGAGCAGCATGGGGAATCTCTTTTGGGGGTGAGGAGTAAGAAGAAAAGAAAAGAAAAAGAAGAGAGAGAGAGAGAGTTAGTCTGATGTGGGAAAGATTTTTGGCTATTTTATCCACTCATTTATTTAGTAAAATAGTACAACCTTCTAGAATAATTTTTTTCCTGCAAAGTTACTTAAAATTTTATATAGGCTCAAAATTTATATTGTCTTTCAAATAAAAACCATAGTTTTTACAATTCACCAACTTTAAGAAATTTCGTCCCTAAAATTTCCAAAAACCACTTCAAGCTGAAGATTAAATACATGACGGAATCTCATATTCCAACTCTTAAGTAGCTTCTCTCTATACATTGGTCACATATTAAGGAAGGATAAAGTTACAAACAATCCTCACATAGCGAAGGATTCAATCCTTTTCATATTGGAAGACAAGGCAACTGCAATAAATGAATAAAACCTTAAGAGTTTGTATCTCATAAAAGTCCCATTTATCTTATAGGGTACATATACTTAGAAAGAGTACTAATCACACCTTATCCTTAGACCCTCCTCTCTTGATAGAATAAGGTGTGATTAGTAAATAAAATAAGGTAAATAGAATATTTCTCTCTTCTTCCCAATAAATACAAGAAATTTTACTATATAAAGCGAAGACTCTTAAGTAGGAGGAATAATTTATTTTCTAAAATGTCAATTCACTTACAAATCATGCCATAATCAAAGTTAAAACCTATAAATCCAGTCTTAACCGCATAACAATTAATCATTAACCCAACCATTAAAAGGTGCAGAACTAACATGATCATCATCACAAACAACGTCAAACGAAAATAGAGTTTAAACTCATATGTCTAAAGTATCTTTTTAACTAATAATTGAAAGCACACCATAATAAGCCTAACTCTTTGACTGATCAAGTCTAAACCAGGGAGCCAGTCTTGCTATAATATCTATAACATAGATTAATAAATCTAATACCTAGAGCTTGGTATTTCTAAAAGAATGATCACAACAACTTAATTTGTTAAAAACTTAATATAGTTTTTACATGTTCCTTCAGACACAACCCAAAACCTACAATAAAAACCATGATATAATGCTTAATAAGTTCTTGTCGAGATTCACTCAAGGGTATAAAAAATGTATTAAAATTCAAATATTGTAATCTAATTTACAAGTTTGGAATTTTCTTATCTTTCAAGAGCATCCTTTCTATCATAAAAAAAATTGTCAAGAAGCGTATCTAAAACTATGTTCATATATCTTAAAATATGCCCATCCAAGTAATATTTCCACGCTTGCTTATAACCACTCATTCAAGCATTGAAGCTAAGATTCTTTGATAAATTAAACAAATGTCTCAACTACAATAAAATTTGGATTCAATTTGAGGCCAATGTCAGTTTATATAGCCAATCTTATTATCCCAAATAAAAGTCCTTGAATCTATATCACCATACTAATTTTATATAATGGTTAAATTTGTGTGATCTAAGTTCTAACCTAAATTGATATACCAACCAAAATCACTCATTTTATATTACTATTGTCACTCTACATTCTCAACATGAAAGAAATATCACATCATGCCTCATTTTATTTTCCTATAATATATAATGCTTTAACCTATGACCCCACTTCCAATTCCATTCTCGATGCCTCTACAAGATTATACTAGAAAGCCCTAAAACTATGCAAGCAAAAATTAATTAAGCCAACTAATTCATCCCATCAATACTTAAGTATTTTGAGAGACTATTACTGTCACTAATCCAATGTGAGAGAATTGTTTAATTGCTTGAAAGAATATTCTTTATCATACAACAACTTTTGTAATCAAAGAAATCTAAGTCTTCATATCAAGACCGTGGCGCATTAATTAAGTAGGATTTGACACACTTTTTCCTAAATTTCCATATAGGCATATACTATTTATAACTAAAAATATTCAAAGAGATCAACTAATTCTCTTGCATAGAATAAAACTCTAGCCATCTGTAAATCACCTTATGGTCGATTTTTAATACGTATTTGATTAAAACTTAAAGTCGTGACTAGAAGTCATCAAATTGAAATCAACCTATATTACATCGAGATAATATCACTATAAATTAACAATCTAATAGAATTTAATCAAAAGAAGTTAATTTCTTGCTATCAAACTTTAACCTTAGTCTACTTGCTAATACCGTTTATCTCCCCAAATTTAACTTGCTAGGATGCTTTCCAAACCCAAGGAGTGGTCGAGAGTATATTAACTAAACTAAACCTCATAATTAAAACTTTTTCAAAATTAAAGTTAATCAAAACTCATATTCATAATTCAATCCAACTAAAATTTCCATAACCCTATAAATATTGTAGTTATTATCTAATGTTAAATTATACTCATATCAAAATACCATGAGACATTGGACAAAATGTTGTGCAAGATCTACTAATCTGACTAATATCTCCATAACACTATAAATATTGTAGTAATTATCTAATGTAAAATCATGTTCATATCAAAACACCATAAGATGAATACCTCTTAAGGAAACCCCAAAAATTGTGTATATTGGACAAAATGTTGTGCAAGGTCTACTAATTTGACTAAACAACTTCATATACTAAAATTAATAGAGGACAACATGTTTTAACTTTGAAATTAGACATCACAATGTTGAAATAGGTACATCCCGACATTCTAACCAAACAATAAATAAAAACAAATATCCTAAGATTTTCAATATCATACCACAAAAAAAAAAAAAGAACCAAAATAACTAAAAGTTTTTCATGTCAATTAGATATTTCCTACCATATCCATGGCCTATGAATTTCTCTGGAACCATAAGTTCAAAGTTTCATCACCTAACCCAAAACAAACTAAATTTTATTCCTCCCTCATGCAGAGCAAAAGAACTTAAGTGAAAGTCAAAAGCATGATAATCAAATAAAGAGTTAGCAGTCCACATGATGGACCGTATCTAAATTTTATCATATATAAAAGAAATAGAACTTAGAACTTTGGAGCATTGAAGTTAAGAAAACAACTTTCCCACTTCAAATTCCAAAATTATCATCCTTACGTTCAACAATAGAGGGTTCTTAACCACTTAATAGACCAAATAAGTTCATGTCAACATGATATAAAGAATAACAATACAGTCAGTTAGGAATCTAAATAATAAATAAGTGATAATAAACTCGAGAACACTAATCTAAATATCTAACTCTTAAACTGGGAACTCGTCGATTATACATAAAAGTCTAAGCAAACTATAATAAAGAATGGATTCAAATTATAAAGACAATGATCCTACCTCCCCTAATAGTAATTATACGTCAATGGAAGGCTCACAAGACAACTAGACAACAAATGATAAAATGCTAAGATCTTTTTCTTCTGTATTCTTTCTTGTCTAGACGGCATACAAGAAATAGGTATTAAATAAGTTAAATGTGTAAGAAAAATGAGGATGCATGACAGCTTATGAAATGTATAAAATAATCTAGTCCAACAGGTTGCACATTTTGAGTTTTCAAACCTAAGCTCTCATACGTTTTTGTCACAACCCAAAATCAAGACTAGTGGCAAATTTAAATAATTTTCCAAATAAAATTTTCAATTTTCCCTCTTAGTACATGACCACAATAATGTGTTCACCTATCATATTTAGATAAATTTTTATAACCATAAACAAGTGTTTATCATGTATCACTCATTTACCACGCAACATTTAGCATATTTTTAATATATATAAAGTTCCCAAAACTCAATCCCATCTGACAAATATATAAAATATTCAAGGAGATAAATAAAAAGATATGATAATCTTTCTAAAATCCATTACCAAAGAAATTAGTCACAAGCTCCTCATCACTCAAGCTACTCTTATGATCTAACTTACACTATACACCACCTAGAGAAAAGGGGGTGAGCTAAAGCCTAGGAAGATATCGACTACGTGGTTTAAATCAACTTATGATTATAAATAAAAAGAACAAGTGTGTAATTAAAAAGGAAATGAATATATGTTATTTGTAATTTTCAAGATAACCTAAAAAAAACTTAGCAATTAAACATTAAAACAATATATATACACACACACACGTGTGTAAATTTACATGAATAAACAATTAAGTTAATGACCACTTAATTTTCTTAATGTTAAAATCACACCGCTATAATCTAGTGCTCATGTCTTGGTAGTTAGTGTAGGAAAAGAAAAAAGAAACAGGATTAAAAATGTTCGTTATGCACCAAATGAGCACCCCGTGTCCGTTATGCTCTAGATGAGTATCTCGTGAGTGATATAAAGGTCCTTGAGGATATTTTTCCAAAAAGGTATAGTTTAGTCCAATGATGTTGTATAAGCTCATAACGACAAGGAAAGAGTCAAGTCACTCTTATACTCTCAAAATATTAGCCTATTAGCCATGTTAGCCCTAGCAAAATTTCGGCAACATAATAATTGTTTTTCTCCAATACCAAAAAGATAAACCTATAACAAATAGTTCACAAAATAGTTTTTGCGTGCCATAACTGCAAGCGGTGCCACCTAGAGTATATATATACATAAACCATATCAACAAATATAATTAATTTAATTAAAGAATTTGAATATTTAATTCAATTTCAATGATAATTTATTCAATTTAGAGTATAGCATAAATTATTCATAAACTCAGTCAATAAATAATTTAAAGGTTTTACTTACTCGAAATTGCTATCTTAGAAGTTCAATGAGGTGTGAAACTGCTTAGGTTTGCAAAATTAAAATTGTTAAGCCCAAATTTAGAAACTTTGCTTGTTGAAATTGTTCTTTGAAATTCCTTCTTGCAATTTCAATGTCGTGAACACATTTGAGGCGTCGGAAATAGGTTAGGAGGGTAGCTTCTTGGCATTAGGTCATTGAGGTCAATCGTTTTACTAGTGTTGACCAAGGTTTGAATGGTGTTGACAAAGTTTGATTGAAAAATGGTAGCAAAGAATGGTACCAAAACAAATCCCTCGACACGAGAATCACCGTTTTAAAGTTGGTTTCCTAAAATGAAGCTTAGGTCACTAAATAATGTGTAAAAAGCTGAGAAAGATAGCGATGAGGGCTTGGAATTTCCCAATAACAAATGGGCTAAAGAGTAGGTGGGTTTTTACTCCTCTTGACAGGAGAAAATGATGGTACAATTTGCTAGTGTAATAAGGACCGAACGGCATCGAAATTCGGCATCTGTGGCTTTGCTCTTTGATTTTGGATAGTTGGGAACGAGTGAGTAAGCATTACCCTAGCTCTTAACACTCTGGATAGCAACGCTTTGTTTTCCCCGATGCATGCAGGCGGGCAAAGGCGAGAGGTCAACTAGCAAGGGGAGCAACATAGGGGATCTCTTTAAGCATGAAGAGTAAGAAGAAAATAAAAGAAAAAAAAGAAAGAGACTTAGAAAAAGTTAAAATGATGTGGGAAAGGATTTTTGGCTATTTTATCTACTCATTTATTTATTTATTTAAATAATAAACCTTTCTAGATTAAATTTTCTTCCCCAAAGTTACTTAAAATTTGAAAATGGCCTAAAATTTAAAATTCCTTTAAATAGAAACCATGGAATTTACATGTTGTATGCCTAATATTGTATTTAGAATAAAACTATATCAAGTAGGACCATTTAGTCCTATCAAGTTGACCATAAACATAGTTATAGCTAACAATATTCAAGTGTCAAGATGTCTTAATAACACTTGATTCAAAAGCAAACACACACACACATATATACACACATCATTTTTGCTTTGCTTTAAAGAAAATATAAATATCTTTTTGGAATTGTAACAAACATAGAACAAATACTAAAAGATGACTAGATATCTCAATCTAAGATGTTATTGTTATGAGAATTATAAGTGTACAATATGGCATACAATTAATAAAGTGATGAGTAGAGTATTGTTTGAAAAAGATTGTGTCAATTGAGTTAAGTACCAGAATTGCTTAACTCTAGAATTATTTGAATCAATCGAAACAAAGAAAAATAAGAAACAAAAAATAAAATAAAATAAAATAAACTAATAACTAAGAAAAAAATAAAGAAAATAATAAAAACAATAACATTAAAATCTCTTCGTGTCAATTTATTATTAATTAACTTTTCTAGTCTATAAGCTAAGAATCCAATTTTATTTCAACTCCCTCTCTCGAGTGCCTAGTAAAATTAATTTCTAAATTCTAGTTTCAATATCTCTATTCGAAATTAAGAAAGTAAAAATTATCATGTTCAATGGTTGTTTTTCAAAAAGGCTTTAAAAGAATTATGGGCTTCTCAAACTCTAATCCTAGGTTGTATCATTCAAGATTGTATCTAAGATTCCCTTTTTCAAGTGCCGGATTCTAAATATTAAATTATCTAATTCATGGTCAGTAAATCAGAAGCATTAAGAATAAAATAACACAAATGAACTTATAGCAAATCTCTTAAAAATAAATTTGGCAATCAAAGACATAGTATTAAGCACCAAACAAAGTTTCCAACATCTCAATCCACAAAAAATACAAAGATAGAAAATTAAGAAAAATCCCATGCCAAGGTGTCAAAATTCTCTAAACTTGACTCTCCAATCTTTAATTTTCTCCTCTTCATCTCAAGTCATCTTCTCCCTTAAATTTAGAAACAAAATACCTAAAAATAAAAAGAACTTCAATTTTCTCCTCTTCATCTTAAGTTGTCTTCTCCCTTAAATTTAGAAACAAAATACCTAAAAATTAAAAGAAGAATCTAATGGAAATTTGGCTATCTATTTCTCCCAGACTCTCAATTTTAGACAATTAGACCTCCTTTAAATAATCTAATAATATCCTACTTATAAACTTTGAACAAAGTGGATAACTTAGGAAAACTGAATTTTTTTTATTTATTCTTGCTTTTATGTGGGCTGCAGTGCCAAACATGTTGTGTTGTTGTAACGTCTAAAATTTTTGAACAATGTTTATTATGTGATTTGGTGAATTAGTATGCCTAATTTGAATTCAGTGTAAATTAATCATTTTGTGGTATCTTCTTAATTAATTGCATTATAATCATTTTGTTAATCTTAATTTTTACCCTTTATTAAATTAATTTTAATAAATTTTGCTATTTTATTTTATCATCACTTTGATATTTTATAAAGATCAACATTTTGACAAATACCAAATGAGTCCCTGCTCTATACCCGAACAAAACCCACCTAAAATCCTATTTTGAGGCGCACAAAAACATAACTTTGGAATTTTAGAACCACCCCCAAGTTCCTCCATGTAAGGCCTCTTCTCAGACAAACATCTGAAAGCCACCTGTAAAGCAGTCTCCTTAAACTATGTACTGCCTACTGTTTTCACCTACAAAGCCGTGTATGTGTTGAATGCTAAAATGCACAAATTTCATCAGCCTTCCCTCTCATTCTCTCCCATTCTTTCACATCCCTATTTTCCTCTCACTCTCTTTTACCTATATAACTCGGAAATTAAACAAACACTTAGCCTCCCATTTACATCAAAATGAATGCTAAAATGCACAAATTTCATCAGCCCTAGCACCAAATCTTTTAGGGAGAAAGTATTGGAAAAACAAAATGTAGCGAAAATTTTAAAGTTGTAATAAGAGTATCTTCAAAAAAAAAAAAGTTTGGTGCACTATATGCATAAATTAACTCGATCTTACTAACACTTGTATGCCGAAGAGCTCCAACAATCTGTAAAAAGAAAGACGTTCTAGAAGAGCCTCAACTAACTAATCTTCTTTACTATTCTTTATTCACGATTGGTATGTGTGTGGGCACACCTTGTATAGCTCTTTTTTGGTGACTCTCCTTCTTACCAATTGAAAAAAGCCAGAACTACTATTCGTAATTTGTAAACAATAGCTCTTTAGGGGCTTTTAGAGACTTATAGACTAGAGTGCTCACTTTTAATTTCTCAATTAATCTAAATACCTTAGAAAACTCACTCCTTATTTATAAAGGTCTTCCCATGGTTGGTTATTATTAGATAAGGTCTCAAAAACTCGAATCTGGATCAATATCTAATAAAAACACGTAAAAACATGTAATTAGTTTATCCCTTGGTCGGCAAGCCAAATTGGCAGATCGGCTGGCTGAACTTACTCCATTGATAAGCCAAACCTAAAGATTGGCCTACTGACTTACAATAAATGATCCTTGTGAATCTTTTATTTCCCACCTGAGATTCTTTGGATAGAGTCTTAGTTTTAAGTCAAATAACCCAATAGAGAAGTTATCTGATTAAAACAATTATATCTAAATAATCTTAAGGAAAATAAATATTCCTAATAATTTAATAAGTTTATCTTGAATTAATTTACACAAACTAATTCAACCAATAAATAGACATGAATTATCTAATCCTATTGAATTTTAGTTAGTCTAATAATTTAACATAATTCACCAATTTATCAAATAAGCATGCCGTATTGTTACATGATTTATTATGAGCTAGCAAAACAGACCTGATGGACCTATATAGTTCAAGCTCCTAATAATTATAAAGCCCAATATCCTTGATATATATTTTATAATTATTAACTCTAATGCTACTCCATTAAAAGCTTAGAGCTGCACTCTCGAACTATATAAAATTACGAAGCCCAAATAGCTAAGTGTCCATGACATATCATGATGTATTGTGTCCCTATAGGGTATCCATAATTGGCGTAAGGGTAAATTCTGTCTTACCTTCCCAATTATTTTTCTCTTATGTTCTATTATCTCACCATTGGAAAGCTTACCATCCAAAGACTGTACACCATTTGGTTACATCTATGTATCCAAATGGCTAAGTACTCCAGTCTTCCAATTACAAGATAATGCATATAACAGGATATCATCGACTCCTAAAGAGGAGCTATGCGTTTTGTATCAATGAATAATAGCTCTACACTATCAAAAATCATATCTCCAACATTCAGGTATGCGTACCATCATGAAATATGGATGTCACTCTTTGGTAAATCAAAAGACATAAGTCAAGATAACAGGCCTACTAATTATTTTAGGATTAAGATACAACATATATGATTGTCTAAAGTGAATTGATTTACCAAGACAGAATTATTAATCCAATCAATTACACTTTATATCTCGATCCAGCATATCGTCATCTATGACAGTTTACCATTGTTTCTATTCATGGAGTCTAACTCCAATGGTCAAGACAAACCATTTCCTGTTAGGGATATAGACAACATAATAATCTTTTCATGAATAAAGCACCTAACTTTATTCCCTTGATTATGGATCTTATGAATTAGACTATCATCTTTAGAATCATGTCTTCCTCATAATTTGTCCATCATGTGCTTGATTCTAAAGGTTTAGACCGATAGTCTCAAACTTTTGTTTGCTTATTAGACATTCAATAAATATAAACGTAAAGAGGACAACCATTTGGTATATGAATAAATAAATTATTTATTGATAAAAATGTCTCCAAAAACATATTATGTTTTTACTCCTTAAGGTATACATGTCTAACAATCTCCCATATGCACTAAGTGAGTAAATATGACAAATCCCTCATTCCCATAGCTTCCACATGCCTTTCAAAAATTCTCGCAGGTAGCGTATTCGTGAATGGATTAGCTAAATTGTCCTTAGATGCGATTTTACATGTAGCAACATGCCCGCCCTTGATGAAGTC
>LNSY01110278.1:0-10175 GCA_002024485.1 Artocarpus camansi
TAATAAATCAAAAACTATTTTCACTACCTTTCCAAACACATATTTCAATTTTATTTCATACTCAGATTAAAACTTAAATACATATCCAAACACGAATTCAGATAACAATTTAAATTACTAACTCAAATTCTAACTCAAATCACACTAACTGAAATTAAATCACTAACTTGAATCCATTTACCAAGCGGACCTTAAGTGTATTAAAGTATGGATATCATTCCCACGAGGATTGTGTTTCAAATTAGGATATTTAATTCTAACATCGATATATTACTTGAATTTGTAGTCTTAATATTTGATCAAATGTACGGTGGGAAACAATGTATGGCAATTATTTTGCCACATGGAAGCCGAATAAAGGTCCCTACTAGTGAATTGTGAGAGTTAAAGGGATCAATTTGTGGCCAACAAATATTCTTGAATAAAAATTCAGTGGCTTTTTTTTTAGAATATCGAGGCCTTATGTCAATTTTCCCTCTTCTAAGTACTCAATTGAGGATTACCCCAAATAATTAATTCCAATATCCTTATTTAAAATCAATTATTAAGAGTTCATTTAGAAAGTTTTATTAACTAGCCACAAAGAAAATCATAGGTCTCCTAACTCTACAATTCTTGAGGCTGCACTTCCTAAACCCACATTTTGAATCCTCCTTTCTCAAGTACTAATCCTAAATGCAAAAATGTCAATCATAAGTGCTTAATTTGTTATAATTTTCTAACTAATTTTCCCATGTATCTTTGCTTTATTCTTGAGTATTTCGTGTCTTATATGTGATTTTTGTTTTGTAGGTGTTTTGAGGTATGGAGATGAAAAGTAAATGGAAAAAGAGGATTTTGGAGTTCAAGAATTGCATTTATTCATTTTGAAGTCATCTGGGGGCAAAATCAGCATTTCGAACCAAGTTAGGCCATGCCCCCATGCAAGCTATGCACCCCCATAAAAGGAGGACTACCTTACTATGCTAAAAGATTGCCGCAGCCTGCACCCTACACCAGTCGTGGGTCCGTATAGAGTTAGCTATGCCCCCATGCATGTTAGGCTTGCCTTGTAATCCTCTAGCTGTACCAACTGCATGCTTGCGTAGGCCCAACTATGCTCCCGCACATCCCATGATACCCACATGCTGTTGTTGGGTTCCAGCATGTGGACACAAAAGGAAAATTGCTCTCCTACATGCCTTTTCAAATTTTGACTCCGTATTTGACCTATAAAGTGGTCCAACTTTCCCCTTTTTAAACTCCAAGTGTAAACCTATAAATACCCCACTTAGGAACACAAAACACATAAGTTTTTATAAGTTTTCCTAGGTTTTTAAGCCATTTTTTAGGGAAAAAAAAAGAGAAGAGAAAGGGGAATTCTCTTGCAGCTCAAGAAGATTCATCCAAGTGAGATTTCTTCAAGATCATCAACAAGTTTTTCATTTTCCTTATTCCTTTTGAACTTCGAATAAGTGTTTATTTTATTTTTTCTTGTTTAATTCTTTAATTACGTTAGGCTAATTTTACTTATGGTTGAGGGTGATTTCAAAACCCTAAACATGCATTGTAATTTACTATCTTGAATTGTTTCCTAATTTTTAATTGAAACTCCGTATATTCTTATGCACTCTTCATGTTTATAATTTTTATTTTATTTTGTTTGATTGGCCAACCAAATGAGATAGGATAATTATCTATTACTAAACAAGAATTCTTGATCTATGATTGTCCTAAAACTCTAATGACAAGTAGCAAATTGCAAAGTAAGATTACAAGATATTTTCGTTAATTGTGATGTGAAACATAACCTAAGTTAAATGAAATGAGCTAGTGTGTTTGTTGCTTAAATCAACCTATCTTTCCCAACCTAATGCTTCTATAAGATTAAATCTAGAGAGCTTGTTTTAGGTTGTTTAAGAAATAGATTAAATAAAGAGCTTGTTTTATTTAACGATGAACCGAGGAAAGATTAGAGTAATAAAGCCTATTGCTATTTATGGTTAATTAGTTTCAAAGGGAAATTGGGAATAATTCAGATAGGATTCATAATGTATGTTTTATGATCACAAATGACCCCTTAACCAATATTATTATTATTATTATTTACAATCTAATGAATTTAGCATCTTTTTCACTTATTTATTTATTTATTTTTGTTTCTTTATTTTTAGTAATTTAGTTATATAATTCAAAAACCCTTTTTATTTACTAATAAAAATTAATAACTTATTAACTAAAATCAATCTTCTACAGGAACGACTCTTATTCATTACTATATTTAATAACGACTATATTTAAGTAAAATTTAATTTGGTGCTTCCTTTGAGGCCTAAGAAATTTTGGCGCCGTTGTCGAGAATTTATCACTTAATTAATTTGTTATTAATTTTCTTTTTGTTTTATTTTATACTTTCCTTGCTTTTAGATTTGTGCATTGAATTTCTGGCATAAAAATTGATGAATGACTTCAATGGATTAGAAATTTTATGGAATCATCAACCAACATCAAGTGTGAGCCAATTTCATCCCCTCCATCATCTTATAATTCTTCCAAAGACTTGATGCACCTCGAGGAAGAAGAAGTAATAGCAGCAAACAACAAACACTTAAGGAGTTGGCGGCTCTAGTTCTTGATCAACAACTGTTATGCATAGAGTTCCCCACCATTGCCACTCCATTTGAACTTAAGTTGGGGGCTAGTACATCTTCTTTCCTAATTTCATGGCTTTTCAAGAGAAGACCCACACAAGAACATTAAGGAATTCCATGTGGTATGTTTAAGCATGCGACCAACTGGGATATTCGAAGAGCAAATCAAGCATAGGGCCTTTCTTTTCTCACTAGTAGATTCTGCTAAGGAATGGCTCTAATATTTACCTTTCAATACCATCACAACATGGAATGACATGATGAAGCTCTTCCTAGAAAAGTAAATCCTTGCATCCAAAGCGGCAACTATTCAGAAGGTAATATGTGGCATCCAATAATGTAGTGGAGAATCACTTTATGAGTAGTGGGAACGATTTAAGAATTGTGTGTATGATGTCCCCATTATCAAATTAGTGAGCAACTTTTCATCCAATACTTCTATAGAGGACTTATGTTAATGGACCAGAGCATGATTGATGTTGCAAGCAAAGGAGCTTTAGTCAATAAAACTCCTAACATGAGCCACCACCACTACCTAAGAAAGTGAATGAGGATGGTATCACTTCCTCTTTAGAACAACAACTGTTACACCTCACTTTACTTGTGCAACTAATGGCGATGGGAAACATGCAATAAGCTAAGATGTGTGAAATTTTTTCCATAATGTGCCATTCTTCCAACATGCGTCTAACAATACAAGAAGGCATTAAATAGCAAGCTAACACAATATATGACTTTCAAGGCAACCATAGAGGTACGAACCATGTTCTCCTTATTATAATGATGGATGAAAGGATCATCCCAATCTCAGCTATGACGGAAATCAATAATGGGCAACCCTTAACCCTATCATGAATTGACCACTAGGGATTCCATAATTGAGAGCACGACAATACCAACCTCTAGCATAATTAGTGCCACAATACTCTTTCATACTTACGGAAGGTTTGGTTCACACTTTTGTGACAAAGCAAATTGAGATGCAAGAGCTACAGTTGCAATTCCAACAAGAATCAAAGGCTTGTATACAAAACATGGAGACTCAAATAGGGCAACTTGCTACGGCCATAAGTTGGTTATAGGCACAAAGTTTGGGTGAACTCCCAACACAAATGGTTATGAATCCAAGAGAGAATTTTAGTGCTATAATGTTGAGGAGTCGGATGCAACTAGAAACTCCACAATCAAAGTTACATGTGGAAGACAAGAGCCCACCAATGAAGCCACTTTTTCCATTGTAAGTCCTTGACTTCAAAGGTATTTTCCAAATACCCTCTCTTTCCCTGTGTCACTTGTCCTCCTTTTCTAAGTAGATTTGCAAAGTCCAAGAAGGATGAAGATAGGAAAGAGATTTTAGAGACATTCCACAAGGTCTAAGTAAACATACCACTCCTGGATGCCATAAAGCAGGTGCCATACTATGCTAAGTTTCTCAAAGAGTTATGTACCACCAAGTGGAAACTAAAAGGCAATTAAGAAATATGTGTAGGGGAAAATGTATTGGTGGTGCTACAAAAGAAGCTTCCTCCTAGTACAAAGATATAGGTACGTTTACTATACGTTGTACCATCAGCAACACTAGGTTTGACAAAGCTTTGATAAATAGGAGCATCGATTAGGATAATGCCATATTCAATTCATTCTTCTTTACATGTCAGTATACTTAAGGAAACCGGTATGATTTTACAACTTGCCAATCGTTCTAATGTTTATCCAATGGGAGTTATGGAAGATGTTTTGGTGCAGGTTAACATAATGGTCTTCGTTGTGGATTTTTATGCGCTTGACATGGTGGCTGATTTCTCATTTCATCTAATGCCAGCTTATTAGGAGGCAATCCAATGGAGGGAAAGCACACCAAAATAGATTTGATTTTGCTTGTTCTCCTTCTCTATATCTTTATGGTTTTTAGTGTTTTTGTTTGTTTTGTTTGCTTAAATTGTTTCTTTTCCTCTATGCTTAGTCTTACATTGAGGACGATGTAAGGATTAAGAATAGGGGGAAAGATTTAGAATTTGTTCTTGTGTTTTGGCCAAAATATATATATATATAAATAAAATAATGAATTAAAATTTTAAAATTTTTGGTTTAAGTATTTGTTTTTGAGTCGCTTTTGAGTATTATGATACTTTTTAACTTCATTGATGGGAATTGAGCATTTAATTTTTTTGGTTTTGATTGATGATAAGTGCTATTTAAGATCTCAATGTTATTCTTTGGTTTATATATTTTTATGATGATTATACTCAACATTCTTATGCACAATAGCCATGTTATTTGGTAAAAAGAGAAGCATGTCAAAATAAGTTGATCCTTATATGCTCGTTCTTGTTGTCATTTTAATTTTGACATATAGGGATTGAATGTTTGAACTCTCTTGGAGGTCTTTGAAGGGGAAGGGCTAATCGAGCATCACTTGGAATATGATTAAGGCACTAAGATTTCTAACACCAAGTGCAAATCAGCCAGAGCCTGATTGATGTTCCTAAGAGGACATCCCTCCCAGTAGGCCAATCTGAGCTGTCATGTAAACCATTTTATTTGGTTAACCACATCTTCTTACCTAGCATGTTAAAATTTATTATCTTACCCATGTTGTAAAGATAAATTGGAGCTTTAAGGACTTATTTCATGCACAAGAGAATTTCACAAGGAATTAGGTTGCAAAATGAAAGACAAGCATAGGGAAAGAATTGAATCAAATTTAGAAAGGAAGGGAAAAATTTTATAAGGATGGCTCAAGAAGGAAAAAAGCAAAAAAAAAAAAAGATAAAAAAGAAAAGAAAATATTTCTTGAGCTTTCTTATCATTAATCAAGTGTTACAATGTTGGTTAGAATAATGCAAAGGCTCAACACAACGATATCTCGCCTATGTGAGAATTTTATAGGGTTTTTAAGAGGTATTCTTGGAAGAATTTTATGATGTCTCTAACTCTATGAAGTCTTCAGAACCTTTGTGATATCTAACCCCTCTTTCTTTTAACCACTACCCCTTGGCCTCGTTATCACCTATTTCGAAGACCTTTTGATTTTAGATTGTGCCTTCGACCCAGTAGAGATTCTTATCGAAGGGGAAGTCTACGACATTTGATCCTTTTAGCCAGGATTGGATGATCATTTCTATGAGGACTACGAGGGTTTGTCTCTTTCAAAGCATGTGTAGTTTCATTGTCAATAACAATGGTTGTTTCATATATACACACACACTTGAGCATGATTGTTATTAAATGTATTAGCTTAAGAATGACTATTGAGTTGATGTAATGCTTGTTTGAATTTTAATCCACATCTCTTATTGTTCTCTAAGACAAAAAGTGGGAAGGTTAGTTTTCTTTTTCTATATTTTCTTTTTGGTTTTTAGTCTTAGGTTTGCTCAAGAACAAGCAAAGGTCAAGTGTGAGGGAATTTGATGAGTGCTTAATTTGATATAATTTTCTAATCAATTTTCCCATGTATCTTTGCATTATCCTTAAGTATTTCATGTCTTGTATATGATTTTGTGTTTAGTATGTGCTTTGAGGTACTAAGATGAAAAATGGATGGAAAGTGAGGATTTTAGAGTTTAATAATTGCATTTATTTATTTTGAAGGGCACAATCAGCATTTTTAGCCAAATTAGGCCATGCCCCCGCACAAAAGTACACACGCTTTAGAAGATCGCCTAGCCAACACCCTGCACCAGTCGCATGCCCACATAGAGTCAACTGTGCCCCATGCACATCAGGCACGCCTTGCATTCTTCTAGCCGCGTTGGTTGCGCTCCCATATGCCTACCCATTTGCCATTGTTGGGACCTAGCGTATAGCCGCACGAAGAAAGTTATGCTCCCATGCACCTTTTTGGAGTTTGACACTATTTTTGACCTAGGAAATGGTCCAAGCTCCCCCTTTTCATCCTTCAAGTGCAATCCAATAAATACCCTACTTAGAAGCACAAAACACATAAGTTTTTATTAGTTTTTAGGTTTTTAGCCACCTTTTAGAAAGAAAAAAAGAGAAAAGAAAGGGGAATTCTCTTGAAGCTCAAGAAGATTCGTCCATGTGAAGATTTCTTCAAGATTGTCAATAAGTTTTTCTTTTTCCTTCTTCTGTTTGAACTTTGAAGTTGTTTTTATTTTATGTTTTGTTGCTTAATTCTTCAATTATGTTAGGATAACTTTATTTGTGGTTAAGGGTGATTTTGTTAGACGTAGTGCTCTAAGGAGTAAAATGTTGTAATAAGTTTTTGGAGACATTTTATTAATAAAGAGTTAATTTATTATTCATATATCAAATGTTATTCTCTTTATGTTTACTTCTGTTGAATGTATAATAAGCAAACAAAAGTTTAAAACTGTCAGTCTAAACCTTTAAGAATCATGCATATGATAGATAAATTATGTAGAAGACACAGATCTTAAAGGTGCTCTAAATCATAATATTTGAGGTTGAGGGAATAAAGTTGGGCACTTTATTCATGCTAAGATTGTTATGTTATCTATATATCTAATGAGAGATAGCTTGTCTTGTTCATCAAAGTGGGGCTTCATGAGTAAAAACATTGGTGCATTGTCATAGGTGACGATGTATTAGATCGGGACAAAATGTTAAATTGATTGGTTAATAATTCTGTTTGTTCAAATCAATTTAGTTTAGATAATCATATGTGTTGTGTCTTAATCATAAAATGATTAATAGGCCTGCATTCTTGGCTTATGTCTTTTAATGTACCAAAGGATGACATCTTGATTTAATGATGATATACATACTAGTACATTAGAGGCATGACTCATGATTCATGTAGACTCGTTATTCATAGATATGAAATTCATAGCTCTTTTTGTAGATTTAATGATATTCTCTTATATACATTATCCTTTAGTTGGAATACTGAAGCGCTCAACCATTTAGATACATAAGTGTAACCGAGTAGTATACTATCTATAGTTAGTAAGTATTCCATGGCATGATAATGGAATGTAAGATAAAAATAATTAGAAAAGTAAAACAGAATTTATCATTAAGCCGATTTTGAATATCCTATGGGAAAGTGACACATTATGATATGTTATAGATGGTTAGCTTTTTAGAGCTTTGTAATTATATATAGTTTGAGAGTGCAGTTTTAAGCTTTTAATAAAGTAACGTTAGACTAATAATTATAAAATATATATTTGGAATATTTTATTTTATAATTATAGGAGCTTAATCTATATATGTTTATCAGGCCCCCTTTGTTAGATCATAATAATCTTGTAATGTTACAGCGTGTTTTTCTTACACATTGGTATTTATGTTAAATTATTAGATTGTCTAAAATTTGAGTTAATTATATTTAATAATTTATGTTAATTTATCGGTTGAATTAATTTTGTAAATTAATTCAAAATAAACATATTAAATTATTTGGATAATATTTTATTTATATGGGTTTATCTATATATAACTATTTTAGTTAGATAACTTTCCTATTAAGTTATTTGAATTAAAATTGAGGTTTTATAAAGGATATCCGGATCAAATAAGATATGATTTATCCAATTAGTTGAGATTGGATAAATTAGATCAACTTGATGATCTTGAATTTGTTTCGAACTTTGGGATCACGATAATGTAGTCAACCGTGCCTTTATATTGAGGTCGACTATGGCAATTAAATCAGGATATGCTTTTCATGCATTTGTTATCTGAAGTTGATCCAAACTCTAATTTAGAGGCTTAATCTGATACGATTTAACCTCAAATTTGACCATTATAAATAGGAGGTGAGTTTTCTTTGTTATTTAGATCATTTGCAAATCATAGGGTAAGTACTTTTGTGAGAGAAACTCTAAAACTCCATAAAACTTCAATATTAAGAATCTTAGCTCTAGGTTTTCTCAAATGGTTGGAAGGAGAGTCACTAGAGGACAAGCTGTTCAATGTGTGACAACCCACACTTCAATCATAAACAAAGAATAGCAAAAAAGACCAGTTAGTTGAGGCTCTTTTAGAACGTTGTTCTTTTCACAAATTCATGTTGCTTTTGGAATACAAAAGAGGTTAATAAGATCTATCATTAATTTATGTATTTAACATGTCAAACTTATGTTTTAAAAAATACTCTGATTTAAAAATTTCAAAATTCTACTGCTTATTGTTTCCCAACAATTGGTATCAGAGCTTTGTTTTTACATTAATTTTATGAGTTTGCAATCATGCAATATACATAAATTATGTGATTTGATTCTTTCCTAAGCTTGAATTTAATTTTTAGAGAGTTGGCACTCTAGCGTTTCTATATAATTAAATGTAATCATAAGATTATGCGGTGAATGTTTATTAATTAATTATAGTTGATTAAATTTAATTATTAATTAATTAATTAATTTTTTGCCATTATGGTTCCTTAGATGTTAGAATTTGTATATAAGTTTTTCATGTAATTAGATGGCGGTCTATTATCACTGTTTAAGATTTATTATTAATTTGTAAAATTTGTATTAAAAATAATTATTTGAAGTGAAGACAAACTTAGAAGATAAAGATGATTTGATTTTTATTATTTTTGCATGTTTATAAATTTTTATATTTTTGAATTGTTAAAAATAAAATTAAAAAACTACTTTCTACATTATTTATCAAAAACGCTAGTTTATCACCAGTCGATAGTGTTTGAAAACGAGTATGCAAAGAAATTTTTAAAATTTTTAATTCAAAGTATTTTTCAAAATACAAGTTTGACATGCTGTATATATAAATTAATGATAGATCTTACTAATCTTTTGTAAACTGAAAAGCACCAACAGTCAATAAATATATGTAGAGAAGAACGTTTTAAAAGAGCATCAACCAACTGGTCTTTTTTGCTATTCTCTATGCATGATCGGAGTGTGGGTGGCCATATGTCGTACATCTCTTTCTTTGGTGACTCTCCTTCCAACCACTTGAGAAGACCTAGAACTAAGGTTCTTGATGTTGAAGATTAGCTCTTAGGGAGTTTCAAAGTTTCTCAAACTAGACTACTCACTCTATGCTTCTCAATTGGTCTGAATAAATGAGAAAACTCACTCCTATTTACAGTGGTCGAATCTAGGGTTAATCCCTATTAGATAAGGCCTTAAAATTCAAATATAGATCAACTTCTAATGAAAAACATGTCTAAAACACATATTTAGATTATCGCACGATTAGTAGGCCGAACTTGCGATAATTTGAACATGAGAATATCTTATTTTTTCACTTGAGAATCTTAGATAGTCTCCACGACATATCATAGTGTATTGTATCCCTATAAGATTATCCATAACTGGCTTAAGGACAAGTTTTGTCTTACCTTCCCGATTATTTTTATCTTACGTTCCATTATCTCACCATCGAAAAACTTACTATTCAAAGACAGTATACTATTTGGTTACTCCTATGTATCCAAATGGTTGAGTGCTTTAGTTTTTCAATTACAGAATAACATATATAAGATGATATTACTACTCCTAAAAAGGAGCTATGAATTCTATATCTATGAATAACAAATCTACGTTATCAAGAGTCATGCCTCCAACGTACCGGCATACATACCACTATTAA
>LNSY01110468.1:0-10540 GCA_002024485.1 Artocarpus camansi
CATCCCTTTGGGCTTGGGATAGAGCAACATCGTCTTGCTCTCTATGACCTCACTCAACGACCTTCCACACATCTTGAGCTCCTAGTAGCGCCTTCATCTTGATACTCCAATTGTCATAGTTGCTCTTGGTGAGCATCAGAACTTGGAAGAGAACCATTCCTCCATTTGCCATTTTTTGAGAATCTTGTGGCTCTAATACCACTTTGTTGAATAATTAGAAGAAGATTGAGAAGATATTGGAGATAAGAGGCATTTATCTTTCGATAGAGTGAGTACAAATAGGAAAGAACATCTCTATATATATAGCACACTTTAGAGAGTTCTAGACACAATAGTAAATGAACTTCTCAACTACTAACATTAAATGCAAACTCTGATCTAACATTGAGAATTCTAGACATAACATTAACTCTAGATAATGCAAGAAAATTCTAGAGACTAATTATCTCAACAACCAACAAACGCACAATAAATCAAGTTTATTATTTTTCAACACAACACTTATATGAGGTTGTTTGTCCTTCTCAGTTGTTTGCTAGTGCAAATCATCAGAGTCTGGTCGTAGTTGTGTAGGTCGCATGTCTCTGAAAACATTAGGATCAGAAGGGCTCAATAGTGTCAAGTCTAAGTTTGTCCTATTCACCAGCAAATATTGGCTTCATTCGACCACATTGGTCGTCTTTGGTACTACATCGAATCTCTCCGCCATCATCTTCTCGAGTCGCATCATGCTTTGAGCTCAAAGATCTATGTCTTGCTATAGGTTAGGGAGCCTCTACCACCCAACCCTAACCTTGGCAACATTTCTTTTAGAACTTCAATTCACTCATCTATTCTCATTTTTGTCTAAGCATCGAGTGACTTTGATATCAAATTATTAAGAACCTGGCAACTTCAATGGTAGAAAGGACATATAATACAAGAAAGAAGCAATTTTATTGACTGAAACTGAAACGAATACAATGACAGCAGCATTTGAGAGGCTGCAACTCTCCCAAAGGTTTCCTAAAACTCTCATCAAAATCAGACCATCCACATCATAAGCCACTAAACCCTATATTTATACTGCTATTTCCTACCAACTTCGTTTCAACTAATTACTTAGAGACTACTAACCAAACAACTAATCAATAGCAACAATTAACAAACCACATAACTAACTAATTATCGACCCAGTTCCTAATAGATAGGCACAAAAATACACTTTTCTTTTTAAAAAATTTTCGATGGATCCTCTTGTTTGCCTGTTGTTGAGTAATTCAACTTCATTTACATGATAATAAGAATCTTAATGACATGTCTGTACCTCACAGTGAAAGCACTCAAATATCGGTGTTCATTTGTGATAGCTCATATATATAATTCTCAAAACTCATTGAGATAACTTCGAATAAAAGTCAAGGAAAATAATTGATTGTAAATATTGCATGCCATTTTTATTTTCTGATACGTGTATACTATTTTCTTGCCTCCAGAGATACCTTTTAATAGAGTAAAAGTGAAAAAAATTCCTCACCTTATTCACATGGTGTGAATGAAAAATCGACATGACCGTCAATATTTTCGTCTTTTTAAAGTATCGAAATGGAAATAGAGGTGCTGTGTCCTTTCCTTGGAATATCCAAAAATTTTCATGGATATTGATATTTTGACAAAAATATTTATTTTTGTAAAAATTGTAGTGTGAAATGATATAATATCCAGAAATTTTACGAAAATTTCAGTGGAAATATTGGCAAAAAATGGACAAAATATCTAAACTTTGTATGTAATTTTTTAAATCACTTTGAAATATAAAATTCACGTTTTTTCAATTCGCTTCTTTAATATTGTATTTCATAAATTTACTTTTCAATGCTATAAATTCAATTTTTAATTTATTCCATGTACTAGAACATGTAATTCAAAATATCAACTCTAATTTTAGAGTTATTATCAATCACAAACCTCCTAGAAGCTTTTTTTAGTATTGATATTTTTTTTTACCTTGTGTGAAACTACAGACATAATGTGCTTGTATTATTTGATTTTAACTAATTCACTCAATTTTAGATCATATGCTTATCATTCACCATATTATGATCACTTTTTATCATTCATATTAATCACATACTTAGTGATTTGGTTGAGAAGTCTGAACTATGTATAATTAATAATTGTAAAGTTTCTTGAAATCTCATTTAAAAATATAGTGGTTTAAGATGACTGTCTGTATTTTTTATCAATTTTCACTGATATTGATATTTTCATCGCTATTTCTATAAAATTTGAGTGCCGATATTTCTATCAATATCGATATTTTCATCCTTGAATCACATCGCTCTTTTTCACTTAAGAAGTTGTAAGAAATACATAGCCCTTTTAGTAAAAACATCAAAACACAAGTATTGAAGGAAGGTTTTAGCAATTTACAGAGCATTTTTAATGCAATATTAAATTATTGTATCAATGACAAATTTAGTATTTAAGTGTAAAAAAACTCTCCAATGTAATATTGTTTTTATTGCTAAATCCCTTATTTGCTAAACTTTGTGGCAAATTTAGTTCTTATTGGTTGCTAGATTGACTTTTTTTACTTTAATAATCATAATATTCTCTTACTATGTAATTACTTTAATACTAAAAGTTAACTTTTACAAGTTTTAAGGTTTAATAATTATGACAAAAGATAAATATGACATTTTAAATAGCACTTGGGTTAATTTCACTTTTAATCCCTGAATTATGCAACTTGTCGCATTTTAGCAACTGAACTTTAAAATGTTGATAATTACATCCTTAAACTATTTAACTTGTCACATTTTGGCCCTTTTATTAACAAAACCGTTAAATATTAACAAACCTGAGCCAATTGTTTCACTTTTGCCTCCTAAACTATACAACTTGTCTAATTTTGACTCTTAAACCTTAAACTATAACAAATCATACTTCTAAATTATGAAACTTGTCTTATTTTGGCTATTTAATTATTAAATCTGTTAAATATTAACGAATTAAGCCATATACATATATGTACTTGACTGATTAATTATAATCAATAGTCGAGATTAAATCTTTTGTAATTGGCTTCACGCATCTCAGACCTACAAATAGGGATTTCACAAACATATGCCTTTTCGTTGCTTTAAAATAATATGAATTTTGAGGCGTTTTTTATTTTGAGTCTAATTAAGTGAAGTATTCTATATTATGTCATTTACGTAATTTTCAATCTCATAATTTAGTCATAAAAATGATAAGTAGGTTATTTTGTACTATCTACATGCCGTTTTTGTTAGGTACCTATATATCCAGTGTTTTTTTCTCATTTGTTTGTAATTTTTTTTTTATTTTAATTCATTTTAAACATACGACGGAGAAAATTTGATAAAACTTTTTGAGCAAAAAAAGTAAAACTTTTATCAACAAAGTTATATAAAAAAATAGTAAAACTTATACAATAGGTAAACAAAATTTAGAATATTTTGACTTCAAAATCTATGTATAGAACCAACAGATGAAAATGGTCGTTTGATTCAATCTGTCAATATTCAATAGATTTAATTATTGAAGAGTCAAAATGAGGTAAGTTTTATAGTCTAAGGGTATAATCTGCTATAGTTTAAAGTTTAAAGGTGAAAATTAGAGAAGTTACATAATTTAGGGGTCAAAAGTAAAATTATTGTCTCAATTCTGTTAATATGTAACATTTTGGTAATGGAAGGGTTAAAATGAGACAAGTAGAATAGTTTAGGGGCATGATTTGTTATATTTTAAAGTTAAAAGGCCAAAATAGGACAAGTTATATAGTTAAGGGGCAAAAGTAAAATTAACTCATAACATTTTGCAATAAAGCATAAAATAAAATAACATATCAAATATATTATTTTTTTATTTTTTGTGACAAATATAATATTGACATTTATAATGGCTATAGTCTTAAACTTCATCAACAAGTAACTTACCCGTTTATCCCCAAGGAACAAGGATGTAGCGTGCTTGACTTGAATCTAAATTGGATTCGTAGGTTTTCAAAGAATGTTATGCCAGTGATGAATCTGGAAATTTCTACGAGCTCTCACTTGTTGGCTGCAAATGCATTGAAGCTTATGTGCGAAACAAGAGGAAGCAAAATCAGGTAACGAGAATTAGCCAGCACTATTTTTCTTCAATTGAAATGAATAGGCCTGGGCTCCTAGCTGATTGAATGATAATAATATATTTGCTTAATCTGTGCGGATTTGTTGGATACCGCAAAAAGTCCGTTCGAAGGACGACAAAGGGTTTGATCATCAGAAGTTCTCGGACAATGTTCAATGCAAATACAATGATATATTACGTTAGGAGCGTGTTTTTGGAGCAGGTTATGTCAGCCCAGGGGGGATTGGTAATTGAATCCTTTTCCTATTGCTCACCATACATTTGATAAGAAGGACTAAAAAAAGGAAAGAAATGCAAAACATGCTAAAGAAGGTTCAGCTACTCTTCTATGTCAAACACAACGGATTGGACTCGTGTGACTCCTTTGTGCTCATGTTTCTTACTACACTTTTGAATAGAAACATGCCATGCCAATTGAAAAGCCATATCATGGCGTTTTAATTGACATGACATAGATCTACCGAGGGACAAGAGAGCTGGATCCGTGAATTTGGGACTGTACTGTTTGGTAACTTGAGCTATGATTTGTGAACCTTGGAATTAATTTTTGTTTCCACGATTTTTTTCCCCTTTTCCGCCTGCTTGCTTGGAAGAAAATATAATCTTGTAGTTGATTTCTTATGCAGGAACGACAAAGGAATTTGTGGAGAAGTTGGAACTAAAGCCTGCCCAGAAAGTTCTAGATGTCGGGTGGGGCAAAACTTTATAAGGAAAGATGCAGCAAACTGATGAACCGTTAGTGCGGTATATGTGTGTAAAAGGAAGAAGAAACAAGTGAGTTGAGTGTTGTATATGGGCGGCGCGGATTAGTTTGGGTCACGTTAGTGCAGTAAATTTACAGGGAATCAATTACGACCTTTTTACGTGTTTTTGGAGACTTTAGTAGAGTCTAAATTGAGCATATGATTGCTCAGTGAAAAGATCTAGATGCTAGCTTTATTTAAGAGCAGATTTTGTAAGTTTTGGCTGTAAGTTTTGCTCGGTGAAAATATCAATACCGACCACTCGGTTGCAAAACCAACAAACCAAAAAAAAAATAATAATAGAAGCACATGTTTTTCTACAAGAAAAGAAATTATATACCAACTTTATAATTTTGAAATAAAATTGCAATAAAAACTGAGCAAATTGATATTTTAACAAAATTTATAAAATAAAAACAAACAAATACATAAACAAACAGACAACTAAATAAACAAACAAATAAATAAACATTTAATGAATATCTATCTAAACCTATAAAAAGTTAGAAACTCACCGTTAAATCTAATAATCAAGTTCTGGTTGTTGATGAAGGAAATGACGAAATAAAAGGAATTAAAGATGTTCGTTGTATTCCGAATCAGCACCTTGTGTCCATTGTGCTCCAAACAAGCACCCTATGAGTAATGTAAATATAACAGTTCTCGAAGAATTTTCCAGTAACACCACATAAGGTCTTGGCATTACAGAATGAGGGATAGTTTAGGTTGCTTTTGAAACTCTCAAAATCACTACAATGTTAGTTAGGTTAGTGTTAGACATGGTGCCCTAAAGAGTAAAATGCTGTAATATATTTTGGAGATATTTTATCAATAAAGAGTTTATTTATATTCATATACCAAATGTTGTCCCCTTTATATTCATTTTTGTTGAATGTATGATAAGCAAAGAAAAGTCTAAGACTGTCGGTCTAAGCCTTCAAGAATCATGCATATGATGCACAAATTATGCAGAAGACATGAATATTAAAGGTGATGGTCTAAATCATAAGATCCTCAATCGAGGGAATAAAGTTGAATACTTTATTCATTCCAAAATTGTTATGTTATCTACATCCTTAATGGGAGATGGCTTGTCGTAGTCATTGGAGTAGGACTTCATAAGTAGAAACATTGGTGCATAGTCATAAGTGATGATGTATTGGATCGGGACATAAAATCGAATTGATTTGGTTAATAATTATGTTTGTGTAAATCAATTTACTTTAGACAATCATATGTATTGTGTCTTAATCATGAAATGACTAATGGGCTTGTATTTTTGACTTATGTCTTTTGATGTACCAGGTGACTTCCTAAATTTATGATGGTATGCATACAGGTACTTTAGAGACATGACTCTTGATTACGTAGACTTATTATTCATGGATGTGGAATCCATAGCTCTTTATGTAGGGTTAATGATATTCTCTTATATGTCTTATCCTATAATTGGAATATTGTAATGCTCGACCATTTGAATACATACGTGTAATCAAATGGTATACTGTCTTTGGAAAGGAAGTATTCCAATGGTGTGATAATAGAACATAAGATAAAAATAATTAAGAAAGTAAAACGAAATTTATCCTTAAGTTGATTATAAATATCCTATGGGGATGTGACACATTATGATATGTCATGGACAGTTAGCCTATTGAAGCTTCATAATTTTATATAGTTTGAGAGCATACTTCTAAGCTTTTAGTAGAGTAGCGTTAGAGTCGATAATTATAAAATATATATATAGGATGTTGTATTTTATAATTATAGAAGCTTGAATTGTATATATCCATTAGGTCCCCTTTGTTAGCTTATAATAAATCCTATAACAATACGGCATATTTTTCTACATATTGATGAGTTATGTTTAATTATTAGATTGGCTAAAATTCGATAAGATCAAATTTAATAATTCATGTAAGTTTATCAGTTAAATTAATTCTGTAAACTGATTCAAGATAAACATGTTGAATTATTTGGATAACATTTTATTTTCTATGAGATTATCCAGTTATGACTATTTTGATCAAAAAACTTTTTTATTGGGTATTTGAATTAAAACTGAGGCTCTATCTAAAAATCTCTAGCGGAAAATTAGATATTCTTAGATATTCAATTATTGCAAGTTCGATAGGCCAATGGGAAAGTTCGGCTTGCCAATTGTGCGATAATCTGTATACATGTTTTAGATGTGTTTTTCATTAAAAGTTGATCCAGATTCAAATTTTGAGGCCTTATGTGATAGGGATTGATCCTAGATTCAACCATTATAAAGAGAGGGTGAGTTTTTATTAGTTAAATAGATCAGTTGAGAAGCAGAGAGTGAGTACTCTAGTATGAGAAACTCTAAAACTCCATAAGAGCTATTGTTCACAATCAAGAACCTTAGCTCTAGGCCTTCTCAAGTGGTTGGAAGGAGAGTCTCTAGAGGAAGAGCTATATGGCATGCGACTACCTACACTCCGATCGTGGATAGAGAATAGCAAAAAAGACTAGTTGGTTGAGGCTCTTCTAGAACATTCTTCTTCACACGGATTTAAGCCTACTTCGGTATACAAAAGGTTAGTAAGATCTGCTATTAATTTATGTATATAGTATGTTTAACTTGTGTTTTAGAAAAATACTCTGATTTTGAATTTTTTTAAAATTTTGCAACTACCTTGTTTTTCAACAAGTACTTCAGACGAAAAACTGATAGCGTAATGGCTATTTTTTGACTAAAAACAAAATTTCAAACTTGCAAAGAAATAGTTCGCAGAATAATTTTTCGGGACGCCATAATTGCAAATTAGAAATTACAATTGTTGATTTCAATTTTTCCATGGTGAATGAAATTGAGTTATATCACAAATTTCTCAAAAATCATTCAATTTGAAATTTTAAAATTTCAAGTAGTTAAAATTCCTATTAAAAGGCACAATTATGCTCTAGTTTGCAAAATTGAAACTGTTAGGCTCGAAATCAGAAACATTCCTTGTTGCACTAGCCTTTTGGAATTCCATCTTACAATTTCAATGTTGTGAACATGTTGGGAGCATCGAAAAGAGGTCGGTATAAAATTTCTTTGGAATCAGGTGGATAGTCAACCATTTGATCGCCATTGACCAAGAGTTAACTAGCATTGACTAGCGAATATGGGGGAGGTGGTGGATCCTCATACGTTTTGGTATCCCTAGGGATGTGAGGATGTTGATTGAAGGAAAAACTAGACCGAGTGACTTCAATCAAGACGTTAGCCTACCAAGTATGGGTACTAGCTGTAGTGCAACAAAAAGAAGAGCCTGTGCCATCAAGATCATATGTAACAAATGTGGACGACAAAATTATAATGGTAAATATACTTCATCATGATTTATGTCAGTAAATAGAGGATAATATCAATTTTACAACAATGGACTTTCTAAAGAGAATTTGGATGACCTCCATAGTTCTCTTAAGAACGATCTAAGTGGATATGTCCAAGGTGCAATTACTAGACTTTGGCCCAAATTCTATGTAGAAAGTCAACACCTTAAGAACATGACACTTAAAGACTCTGTTTGGCAGATTATAGGAAAATTGAATAAGGAGTAAATCCTTAGTCCATATAGGTCATTCGAGTGTTAGTTGTTTTGAAACTGTTATACTAGGTGTTTAATAATTTGTCTATTTTTTGTAACAAAAAGTATGTTTCTATGTCTTAAGTATTTGTTTGTTTTAGATTATTATAGTAAGTGTTGAATGATCAGTGTATGTTTTTATTTTATTGTTTTCTTTTAAAAATAATATCTTATCAAATGCATCATGTGTTGTATTGTAATATGTTTAAAATTTTTGAATTTTATCTAGATGTTTCAAGATTTGTGCCTTACTTTTTCAAAAGTTCTATAGTAAATTCCCATTTATGATAGCTTTCTAGATTCGGTACTCATTTGTCAAAAGGTTATTGTCATGTCAAAGTGTCTTTTGTCATTTTGTTTTCAATTGCCAAAAATTATATAGTCTGAGTCTTGTATTTCAAAAGTTGGTTTGATTGCTTGTTTACTTTTTCAAAGTTATTTGGATTTGGTCCAATTTTTTCTAACATGTCCATATCTTATTTTATAACTTTTAATGTTTACAATATCATATCTTATCTTTTTTTCTTACTTGCACATATTTTGTTAAGATTGTAAAGTAACATGACATCATCTACCTGTCATACCACCTTAGTTCTTTAGCATTTCTATTTTCATTAAGATCTCGTTCAAGACTCAATGTTGAGGCAGAGTGGACTTAAATAAAAAATCCAAAAAAACAAAATAATTAAAAAAAAAAGAGTTTATCTGTCTTACAAACTAAACATGCATTCCTCCTATTCATCTAGGAAAATCGAAACCATCTATGTCTTCTATAGTTTCAGTCTTGGTAAAGGTAAAGTCTATATAGAAGCCGCAAACACTTAGGACAAGTCTCAACACATAGGAAGGTAAGCCTAATTTATGAAGGGAGATAACTTAAGGTCAATGGGGAATGTAGCAATAGCAACACATTTTAGGGGTCACCATATCATAGAGATTATCTCTCATCTCCTAGGTGAGGAGAGCTTCTGTGAGAAAGCCATAGGTAAGAAAGAGAGAGTTTTAGACATCATTGAGGGTCTTAAAAACATGATTCACATCCATAGGATTATCTAGCAGTTTAGGCACCCTTAACGAGTTATTCATGATTTCTAATAGGAGTTATTCTTAGATTACATTATGGAACAAAATTTTATTATAGAGTCAGGAAGATAAATCTTTGTTACTACTTCAATAGCTAAAAAGCTACTTAACAAAATGCAAATTATTCATCTAGAGTCTAACACTGTAATGTCCAAGCTTGATTGGAAGAAAGAAAGCAAGAAACGACTATTGGATTTGAACATCCACCTGTAATCTTTTTAATATTACCTATAGCATGTTCATCTCTATTTTTTATGTCCTCAATAATTGTTCTCTTCCACATCTTGTATTTTTTTGTGACATTTTGTTGTTAAAACCTTTAGATTCATTAACTTTAGCATCAGGATGGCTGATGTTACAAAATAACTAATACTCACGAAGCGCATCTTGTTTAATGTCTGATTTTTTGTTTATTAATGCCCCTGTATTCTTCATGCATGCATGACGAGAATAGCTGACTATACAAAGTGCTTTGTACTCTCAAAATATATCCATATCATGTTTGTAATATATTGCATTCTGTTAATGTTTTGTTATGCCAAAGTTAATCATGGGAATGCTCCATAGGAAAAAAAAAAGAAAAAAATTTGTTATTTGTTTTGAATGTTTGTATTTTGAGAGAGAATAGCTATATATGGTAGGATCCACCAAGCTTATCTATAATTTTGGGTTCCTTCTAAACTCTCTATGTATTATTTTAAGGTGTAGGGATCACCTGCTTGTCTTTTTGGATGATATCTTTTGTTTTGCCCGACGTGATGTCGTTTTTAGAAATTTGGATGCAAGTGTAGTGATCTTAACGGAACACTTTTCTTCTGCTTTTACACATATGGCACACATTAGAAATTTAAATAATGAAAGAGAAAAATGTAAATTAATTCTAGAAACAAACGAAACGTCCTTGCAAACAAAACCATTAACCATCCAAGTTTGACCAGTTGGCAATTACAATGGATTTTTTTTTTTTTTTTTTTT
>LNSY01110470.1:0-10470 GCA_002024485.1 Artocarpus camansi
TTTTTTTTTTTTTTTTTTTTTTTTTTTTTTTTTTTAAGGTTTGGCCTTTTTTTCGTGTGTATTTAGGATGAGGAAAATAACAATGGACAAGTGTTGTTAGTAGTTTTTTTATCACTATTTTTTTTTAACCCTAATGATAAGTTCTGCTATGTATGGGTTTGAAGGTTTCTTTTGTAGGGGTTAATATTGTAATTCTTTATTTTTTTATTTTTATTATGAAAATTATATAAAATCGATAAAATGATAAAGTATCCTTTTAATATTTTCCAAACAATTGAGTGCCTATATAGTGTTTCTCAAGATACATGATATTAAAATGATAATATCCCTACTTAATTTTTATTAATTGTTATTTTTATATATACTATATTCTAGTCGAGAAACTAATTATACGCCGATTAAAAATCTTGTCTTAAAATTTAAAAAAGTTACTAATTACTTTAAATACTTGACAAACGTATTATTGCTATAATTTTTTCAAGAAAATAGCATTGTCAACTAGGTTTTGCAATAAAATAAAGTAGAGAGCTATGCAAGAACTTAGATTACTTTTTGTTTTAAAACGGCTCTAGTACAAAAAGCTTAGTTTAGGATGGCTTAAAATCATCGTGAAAAGTTTACACAACGGTTAAAAAACCCTTGGGTAATCCTCCACCAACATCATAGTACAAAACAAAGTTTACATGGTTTTTTACCATCATATAAGGTCTATTTAAGTCAAGTTTAGGTATGTTTTGGGGTATTTATACAAAGCTTTTGTTGAAAAACTGTCATGTAAGATAAGGTTTACAACCACAAGTAAGTTATAATGCATTACAAGTTATAATATTACAACCACAAAGTCATGCATGAATGACCATAACGCATATAACGACTCCACAAACCAAAATCACAAGTAAGTTCGACTGAAATGCTCAAGAGGATATACACATATCTTGCTTTAACAAGAGCGAAACAAAGAGGTACATGGCTAATCAAGGACACAACAACTCTTTCAAACACATCTCTGCAAACAGTAGACAAATTTGATCTAGTGACCGAGACAAATAGCATGAAGGTCTACCACAACACCCCAGAGCATAAAAAATTACAGTCTATACAAAGTGACTACATCAAATGGGGGGAGATCACCTCCGTTATTATAGTTAAAAACCCAACAAATTAGTGAAAATTTACTATAACTAAACATTGAAAACATCATCGATTTTATTTAACATGAACACAATTAAAACAATTAGGTAAAACCTAGATGTTCTATTAGTTTGCCTCAAAAAAATTATCAAAAATTGTGATAACACAATAGAATGGATTTTCAATTTTTTTCTTAAAACTCAAGAATCCATCTAATGCAGACTATATACAATAATTAAATAAAACTTGAATTTATTGGTTTGACAAACAACTCTAGAAGACTGTGTTGGAAAACCTTTTAGTCTTCCTTTCTCTCACTAAATCAACAGATATATAAGCGCTGGTAATACTCTTTGGATGTTCTTTACTATGGCTCCTTCCAACCTTCTCAATAGAGGTTCTCAAGGCTCTAAAAATGAGCTTCTGAACTCAAGATGGAGGCCACTAAAAAGCCTCCAAAAAATAAAATCTTTGAGGTTTATTTATAAATACATATCAACTATGAGATAAAAGTAATTCTGCTTAGAAATCAAATAAACCTTAGCATGGTTGTGCGTACTTGTCACATCTATACCTTATTAGTGTAATCTAAAATTCATCCAGTATTTATTCAAGATCCAATATAGGATCAAACTAAGATATTATTTATTTTAATGCATAATAAATATTTTTCAAGATTAACATAATTCTTTATTATATATGATAAAATGAATTATCAATACATAAAATTTATTTCCACTTTCAAAACAATTTTTTTCTATGTATTGATAATTATCATGTAACATAAAATTAATGTGACATAATTATATAATCACTATGTGGAAAATATCTCACTTCTAACCCCATTATACACTGTTGGCACCACACACTATGTAGGTGGTAGAATTTATGGATTTCCAAATTAGCCCATATTGATGAGAAATTATCCAAGGAATTTTCATTAATTCATCTATTCAAATGTTAAGATCTAGCAAACAAATATATATAATATAAGGTCCAATGATTTTTTATAATTTAATTATCTCATAATTAAATAAAACATAATTTTATACTTTAGTTTGCACAACTATGGGAAACTAAAGTTGCACTCTAGAATTACATATTAGACGTAATTTTAAACTTTAAATGTTGACAATATAGTTGTCCATTTACACAACCATTTACTATGCGATTTTACTCCCTAAAATGATACTCGTAATTAGAGTTAGGTTTATTATCTCTGTACAACTTCTCTAATTACTTCTTTGTCCATGAATATTATTAATTCTCTAATGGAAGACCTTTTTGTGAACAATACATAAATCTTATATTGAATAGAGAGATCTCTACATCCAAGTTTTTTTAGACTAATACTCGTAAGAATGTCATTTTATCATCCTATCAAATAGGAGCTATGGAATTCCGATCTGTAAAAAAATTCCCAACTACCTATAATATTTTGCCTCTAATATGGTAACCTTTTGATCCTAGGTTAATAGATCTCACCGTTGATGATTAAACTACATAAAATAGGTGTGAGTCCACTAATTATTCCAGAATAAAGTTTAGATCCATAAAATGATTGATAGATCATTGCACTACTTTAAATTACCTAACAATTTAAATTTTATCTCAGTTCCAATTTAATGTGTTCTAAGCACTTTGATTTCTTTATTCAGTAATCATCACATTAATACAATTCATATAAGATCATTGCACTACTTTAGGAATAGACAATATCACAATCTTAAGCAAAATAAAATATAGAACTTTGTCTAGTAAACCGAATTTTATACTAAGAATGACATTAAGATATTCTTTGTATTATGAACACTTCATATACATGACCATAGACTTTTATAAGTATTATATCCTTTATAATTTTTTTCATGTAGACATGTACAATTGTAATACCCACCTAATATGACTTTAAAACATCCAACTAGTCGTGTTAAGTGTTACTTCTTAACTTTCACTTATATTATCCTTGATAATTTATATGAGTAAGCACAAGAATGAGGTCAAATTTAAACTTTTAAACACTATCTCATAGACAATATAGCTAACATGTCTCATTAAACCCATATGGCTGACAAAATATATAAAATATTATATATATATATATATATATATATATCTTAAAATGGGCATAATCAAATGCTAAAGATAGTCACTGTAGGTTCTCAAAACTATTCATGTAACTGAGCTTTAAAATAATAGCTCAGCCAATCTATATACATAAGTCCACGAGCATCAAAAGTCATTAGCCAATCACCCTCTAGACCTCAGCTAGTGCTGGGAATTACTCTCATCTATATTGCCATAATTAAGGGGACTAAAATCCAGGAAATGGAATCAATGTATAACATAATGATAATGTGGATATGCATAAGCTTAGGATTTAAAATCCCATTTATGCTATTCATTTAACTTCATATTCTTTTTGTTATATTATATGCGCATTCAAAATTTCTCAAATGAGAGGGTATCCTAGATACCTTATTGGCCTTGTTGCCATAATAGTAGTAGTACATTAACAATATCTTCTTCTTCATTATGATCATCAAGGGAGCATCTGACACTACAAGTCTCCATGAAGATTGTCTCCATTAAAACATGAAGGTCCAAATAATGTCATCCTAACGCTTCTCATCATTACTTATCATTAAACCCATCACAAATCATCGAAAGGTCATTTAGAGATATTACACAATGCCTTTGGTATAAATTTTCATCATGTTGTCCACCTATGCTTATGCCCACAACTATGGCATGTAAATCATATGCATAATTATCATATTCATTGATATACATAACATATGCACGGCTTTTATAGTGATGCAAGTGAAATTCTACTTACCTCGCTCTGTTGTAATGTGTGCTAAACTCTTGCACTCCTTTTAAGGGGATTTGATGCTCAGTATCTATGTAATATCAAGCATTTTTTTACTATACTATTGTCACTTAGACAATCATTAACAATAAAATATTAACAACCTCATTCTTCTAAAATTTGGTAGCATTACCTCCTTAATTTTATCTTCCCCAAAGCTTAATTAACCTACCAATTACTTAAAATAATTTAATATCCCAAACATAATTTCAAAATCACGAAATCATCACAAAGCACCAAATTCTTAATTTTTACTTCTTGAAACTAGGCTCGATGTTAGGCCCATAACTCTTAAACTATAAAACATTTTTAACAACTATTTTAGGGATATTTAATTTACACATAGAGTAAGCTACCTTTAATTTTTCAGCTCTAACTGAGCTCTCTAGCTTAGGTAATTAAATCAAAACTTGAACCATTGGTGCACCCAATAGAGAGAATCCTAGTCTGATAAATTCTTTTCATAATAGTTCCTATAAAGGACCTTCAACTCCTTCAACTCAACTACTGCCATTCTATATGGTGCTGTAGAAGTGGGAGTTGTTCTAGGCACTAATTTAATCTCAAATTCAAGTTCTCTATTTGGTGGCGGCCATGGTAAGTTCGTTAATAATACCTCTAGAAACTCATTCAAAACTGAGACATCTTCCACTTTCAATGTTTTCTCTGCATGTGTATCAACAACAGTAGCCAGAAAGCCCGTATATCCAGTATCTAGTAGTATCTTAGATTTCAAGGCTGATATTACAAGTGTTCTTAATTCATCTGTCACACCAATAAAATAAATCTCTTCCTTTTGGGAGGGTTTGAACACCATAGTCTTCCTTTTATAGTCAATGAAGGCATTATACTTTGTTGACCAATTCAAAATTAAAATCACCTTATAATCAAATATATTCAGTGCTACCAAATCTACAAATAACTCTTTAGCACTAGTTTTCACTAGACATGCATGTTACATTTGACTTGACTACATGAACTCTCTAGATGGCAGTGTTACAATATACTACAACTCAAGTTAATATGTTTGTCTACCCATCTTATATACTCCTTGGTTGCAAATGAATGAGTGGCTTTTGAATCTATTAATGCATGTATAATAATTTAATAATAAGTATCTCATTTCTAATAACTGATAGACATGTGGTGGCCTCAGCTTATGTGATCACAAAAACTCTAATAGGAATCCTCTTCTATTGATTTACTAAAGCTAAAAGACTATCTCTAGCATAATCTCCTGGCTTTCCATGTATAAAGGAAACCCCCTATCCACACTTTCCAAGATGAAACCTTGTACAGTTAGCAAATTCAGTTTTCTTGGCACTAGTGGATGCTATTGCCTTTGTCTATGTACTAGAACCTTTGCCTTTCTTTCTCTGGCCCAATAAACTCTGGTTCTAGTTACCTTTTCTTTTTTGACCACTTTGGGCCTATGGTGACTATTGTTGTTAACCTCTATTTCTATTTCCTACCACCTCTACTAGCTTTACCACCCCCTCTTCCTCCTCCACCTACAACAATGGTCAGAAATGAAGTCATAAATGTAGTAGATGAGCAATTTCTAAAGTATGAGCCATCAGAATTGAAGGGCATTATAAATTCTAAAGTTGTTGAAAATTGAGACTGTACCATGGAGCAATTGTTTAACTGTGCAAGGGTCCCAAATACCAAGAAAGTATATTGTGTTGTAATAATGTTGTGGGAGGATGCTACTTATTTGTGGGATACATTGACATCAATACATGATATCAATGATATGGCCTAGGAAACTTTCCAGAATTTGCTCAAAGGGACACTTGTGACATCTGCCACCAAAGATGACAAGAGAAGAGAATTTGCTAATCTTAAGCAGGGCTTGGTGTCTATTGCTAAATACATAAGGAAGGTTGATGAGTTATCATGTTATGCCACTTGCTTGAGCAATAATGAAAAGAAAAAGATTGGTGTATCAAGAGTATTTTAGATTTTAAAGTTGCTAAAAATTTGAATTATACTATGGAGTGAATATTTAACAATGTCAAGGTCCCAAATAACGAAAAAATATATTGTGCTATATTGATGTTTTGTGAGGATGACAGTTTCTAGTGGGATAACATGACAGCCATACATGATATCAATGATATGACCTGGAAAAATTTCAGGAATTCACTTAAAGAAAAATTTATGACACTTGCCACCAAAGATGACAATAGAGGAGAATTTGCTAATCTTAACTAGGGTTCGATGTTAGTTGTTGAATACCTAAGGACGTTTGATGAGTTATCACACTATGCTAGTCACTTGAACAACAATGAAAAGCAAAAGATTTGGGAATTTCTAAATGGATTAAATCCAATGGTTTATAGGGATTTAGAGGTAGTTGATTTAGAAGGAGCAAGCTTCGCAAACATGGCCAATAAGGCAGTAAAAAAAAACTGTTTAAAAAATAAGAAGAGGAAATTAAAGTGAATGTATGCATGCTAGTTCCACGAAGGTCTTAGAATGTGCGACATGCTTAGGGCATATTGAGCCATAATGACCCTATATCCTACCCTTTACCCTAGCCATTCATTACAAGCTTAGGAAAGGCCTAATAATATTTAATACATTAGTGGAGAATGGTACGAAATGTAAGCCTATGGAGTTTATAAAATGCTTATTCTATAGATTAATTAAACTATCTACATGTATAAAGTCATCTAAGTTATGAGAGGACAAGTGGAAGGGCCTACATGCACACGCTAAAAGATTAAGAATGAGGCACATCTAATACTTGGACTAAAATTCTAATTATACATTGTGTATGAAATATTCCTAGATCCATTAAACTTTGACATCTTTAAGGGTTCAGTTACCAGAATATAATATTTCTCACTTTGCACTCACTCTGAAATCTTTGGTTCACTTCATTTCTCAATTTTGTTCATTTTTGTTTCCTTTTGCTCAAGGACTAGCAAAATTATAAGTTTGGGCAAGTTTGATAGATTGATTTTATTTTTACCCTCATTTATATATTTTCTAATCTTTAAGGCATGTTTTATCTTTTTATTCTTTTTATGTTTTGTTAGGATTTTTAATAATTGATGAATGTGGAAATTTGATTCTTTGGCTTTAAGGAGAAAAGATGAGGCATCCTAGGGCAAAAATAGGAGTCAAGGCAAGCTTTGGATGAGGAGCTCCCCAATGCCTATGACACGGCCACGTGAATCTATATCTCGACTTGAATGCTGCTCAAATGACTCGTGTCCTAGTGCCAACATGCTTCTGCTCCAAGAAAGCAAAAATCTAAAGCTTTTTGGATATATTTTCCTCAATATTTAGAGAGAATGTAAATTGCTAGATTAGGATTTTTGTTCAAGACCTTTTGGGAGCTAATTTTGAGAATCCATAGCAGCCATTGGAAGCTTTAAACAGAAAAGGAGGAGTTGATGATTCATTAGAGCTTTAATCAATTGTTTATTTCTATTTCTCTTCCTTCTTTTAATTTTCTTTGATAATTGTAATAGATTTTATGCTTGCAAATTTGGATTTTATTGAGAATATAATGAGCTAAATTGTTTGTCTGGAGAACTATGTAGCCTAGTTGGATTCATGTTTTAGATAATTTGCCTATGATTATTGCAATTATTTTTCTCTTCTTTTATTTGTGTTTCTTTGATCTTAATGCCACTAATTACTTATTCACTAATTAGTTAATTTAATATTTGGAATTAATAGTTGGGAGGGAGGACTATAAATATTGGTTTTGGAAACACAACCTAGGGAAATATACACTACAACAAATTTGATATTATATGATCTTTATTTAATGATCTTTTTTCAAAAACCGTCGTAATAAGGGAAAAAACATGTAGAGTTATGCCTGAGAAGACGAAAACTATCGTATTTGAGTGGGCTATCTACCACAATGGTTTTTGGATAAAACCATTGTAGAAGGCTAGTGCATACCATGACAGTTTTTTGGAAAAAACCGTCATGCTAAATGACTTAAAAGCCCTTTTTTCACCTCGACAATCAGACATGAATCATAAACTCAGCTCTCAAATACATTTCTAGAACCCTCTAAAACTGTTGTTGTTGTCCCTCTCCACCTCCATCCTCATAAATCTCCTTCATAATTGTAAGTTTTTATTAGAAATTGATAAATTGGTGTTGATTTTGTTGTTTATTGATCTATGTTTATTGTATTATGGGTGGGTATGATTAATTTGTTTTAAGATGCATACGTGTAATTTGTTTTATGATAGATATGATTAATTTGTTTTATGATTACAATATGATAGGTAAGTGTAATTTGTGAAATTATTTTTAATTGAATTGCTATTTATTATTTTGATAGGAAATGAATGTGGGATTTTCGATTGTCTAGAGAATATGTGAATGGTGTGGAAGTGTTCTTAGATTTGCCTAAACTCATGCCAATAGTGATAAAATTCGGTGTCCTTGTGTTCAATGTGGAAACCATAGATCTCATCCAATTCCAATTGTTAAAGGACATGTAATTTCAAATGAATTATAAGTCATTATTAAAAATGGCATTTTCATGACAAGTCTAAGTTCAACCTAACTTTAATAAGTAAAGAAAAGGAAGCTATCGTGTAGGATAATATGGATGATCACGACAATATAGTTGACATGGTTAATGATTTGGAAGAACACTTCTTACATTATCCAGATTTATTTGAAATAATAATGAATAATGCCGAGACACCCATGCATGATGGGTGCACCAATTTCACCAAATTGTCTACTCTAGTTAGATTATGGAATTTGAAAGTGTTGGATGGGTAATAAAATTCTAGTTTCACAGAGTTTTTGGAATTTCTAGGAAGGCTTCTACCAAAGGGTAATAAATTATCAAATAGTATGTATGAGACTAAGAAGACTTTGAGCACTTTAGAAAATAGATCATGAGAAAATTTATGCTTGTGAAAATGATTGTGTTCTTTATAGGAATGAGTATGAGGACGAGAATTATTATTTGGTTTGTTAACAATCAAGGTGGAAGAAAGGAAAGGAGCCAAAAGACAATAATAATGGAGTGCTAATGAAAGTGTTATGGTACATTCCATCGGCACCACATTTAAGGCATTTATTTGAAAACCTAGAACATGCCAAGAATTAGACATGGCATCATGACAAATGGGTCGATGATGGTATGCTTAGACATCTAGAAGACTTTTAAAGCTGATCATCTTGACATCAGTGCAGATCCATGAAATATACATCGCACTTTATCGACGGATGGAATGAACCCACATAGTAACATGAGTAGTAAGCATAACACTTGGCCAATAATACTTGTCAACTACAATCTCTCTCCAAAGATGTGCATGAAGTGAAAGATTTGAATGTTGTCTTTATTGATTTTAAGTTGTTACCAACCATGCAATGACATTGTTGTACACTTGGCACCGTTAATCAATGACAAAAAAAACTTATAGGAAAATGGAATCAAAGTTAAAAATGCTTACAAAGAAGAGGCGTTTACACTCCATGCAATGTTGATATGGACAATTAACAACTTCCCTACATATGGCAATTTATTTAGTTATTTGGTGAAGAGTTGTATTGGTTGTCCTATTTGTATGAAGGAAATGTCTTACAAACAGTTAAAGAATGGTAAGAAAACCCTCTTTTTTTTTTGTCATAGAAGATGGTTGCCAAGAGATCATGGTTACTGCAAACAAAAGAAAGCCTTTGATGGCAACATCGAAGAAGGATACTCTCCTTGTCCTTTGATAGGTGAACAAATATTTGAAACGGTAAAAGATATAAAAGTGTATTCAAGAAGAGAAAGCATGATAAGGACGAGTCGCCAATAGATAGATGATGGAAAAAAAGGTCAATCTTTTTCAATCTTCTATATTAGAAGACACTTTTTGTTCGTCATTAATTGGATGCTATGCGAATTAAGAAAAACATTTGTGAATCCATAGTTGGCACTTTGCTTGACATTCTAGATAAGACTAACGATGGTGAAAAAGCACGGTTGGATCTCATGGAAATGAAAATTAGGCTTAATTTGTTTCCCAAGAAAAGAAGGAACCGCACTTACTTACCTCTAACAAAGTACACGTTATTAAGAGCAAAAAAAAAGAGAAAGCTTTGTAAATGGTTTGCTTTATTGAAAGTTCCAAATGGCTGTTCTTTGAACTTTAAAAAGTTGGTATTGATGAGAATTTGAAACTTATTGGTATGAAAACACACAATTATCATATATTAATGCAGCAATTACTACCACTTGCTTTGCGAGGAATTCTAGCAAAGGATGTGAGATTTGCAATTACCAAGTTGTGCTTGTTCTTTAATTCAATATGCTCCAAGGTAATTGATCTATTTATATTAGATTCACTACAATCGGAGTTGGTGCAAACCTTATACATGCTTGAGAAGTATTTTCCATCGAAATTTTTTGACATCATGATTTATCTAATAGTGCACTTAGTACATGAAGTTAAGTTATGCGGACTAGTGTATTTGAGATG
>LNSY01112259.1:0-10520 GCA_002024485.1 Artocarpus camansi
TACATCCTCCGTCGTTCTTTGCATGAAATTTGTAGTTGATAACGCTTTTTCTCTGGTTTCATACCAATGCAGAGGTGATCTACATCTTCTCCCATAGAGAGCTTCATATGGAGCCATTCCTATAGAGGTTTGATAGCTATTATTGTAGGAAAATTTGATCAATGGAAGATTTTTATCCCATCCTTCCTTGAAATCTAACACATAGGCTTTCAGCATATCCTCTAGAGTTTGAATAGTCTTTTCAGATTGACCATCCATTTATGGGTGGAAAGCTGTACTAAAGGTCAGCTTCGTTCCCATTGCTTGGTGAATGCTCCTTCAAAACTTGTAAGTGAACCGACTATCACAATCGAAAATAATGGATTTTAGGACTCCATGATATCTAAATATCTAGGCAACGTATAGTTCAACAAATCGTTCTACAGAGCTCCTAAGTTTAATAGGCAAAAAGTTTTCAAATTTAGTCAATCTATCCATAATCACCTATACAGCATCGTTTCCTCTAGTAGTTTTGGGTAGTCCAATCACTAAATCCATGGTTACCTGGTCCCATTTCTATTTTGGAACTTCTTTCTTCTACAGTTTGCCTATTAGTCGTTGATGTTTTGCCTTCACCTTTTGGCACGTTAGGCATTTACTGACAAATTGTGTGACATCATTTTTCATTCCATGCCACCAATAATGCTCTTTCAAATCCTTGTATGTTTTGGTAGTTCTTGGATGAGTAGCATACGGTGCCTTATAAGCTTCCTGTAATATCTACTTCTTTAACGCTTTATTATTGGGAACTCATAATCTGCCTTTATAGTGGAGAATGCCATCTTTTAGGATACTAACTCTTGTTTCTTTTTTTTAAGAGCCTCATCTTTGTACTTAAGTAATGATGAATCTACTTCTTGCTACTTCTTCAGGTTCTTCAGGATAATTGGTTGGAATGATAGATCAACTAATCCTCCTGTGATTATCTATATTTCTTCTTCTATCAAGTCTTTTTGGAGAGATTTTGGTATCAACTACATCATTATAAGTGAAGACGTTACTCTATGACTGAGTGCGTTAGCTACCCAGTTAGCTTTTCCAAGGTGATATAAAATTTCGTAGTCATAATCCTTAACGAGCTTGAGCCATCTTTGTTGTCTCAAATTAAGCTCCTTCTATGTGAAAATGTACTTCAGACTCTAGTGATCTAAATAAATTTTACATTTAGCTCCATACAAGTAGTGGCCCCAAATCTTCAATGCCAATATTACTGTTGCTAATTCCAAGTCATGTGTCGGTAGTTCCTTTCATGATCTTTTAGGTGCTAAGATGCATATGCAATCACTTTTTCATTTTGCATGAGTATGGCTCCCAAGCTTGCTTTTGATGCATCGTTGTAGATTACAAAATTTCCTAGGTTTGGATCAAGTATGGTTAGTACCGGTGCACTTATGAGTTGCCTTTTTAACTCTTGAAAATTGTCTTCACACTTCTTGGTCCATTCATATTTTACTGCCTTTTGTGTAAAAGCCGTAAGTGGTGCTACAAGTCTAGAGAATCAAGAGCCGTAAGTGGTGCTACAAGTCTAGAGAATCCTTTTATAAAACATCAATAATAGCCGTCTAGACCAAGGAAAATCCTAGTCTTGGTAATGCTCTTCAATGTAGGCCACTTATTTACTGCTTTAACTTTGAAAGGATTGACAGATACTCCACTTGTGACATTGCATGTCCTAGAAAAATGAACTATTTCAAGCCAAAATTCACATTTTGAGAACTTAGCATACAACTGATGCTTCCTTAACAACTGTAGTGCAGTCTTTAAATGTTCCTCATGTTCTTTCGACGTTTTCAAAGAAATAAGGATATCGTCAATGAACACGATGATGAATTTGTTGAGATAGCCTTTGAAAATATGATTTGTAAGGTTCATGAAAGCTGCTAGGGTGTTGGTCAATCTAAATCGCATAACGTAGAATTCATAATGTCCATAATGTGTTCAAATCACTGTCTTTGGCACATCCTCTTCCTTAACTTAAAGCTGATGGTATCCAAAGCGCAAGTCAATTTTTGAAAATATAGACGCTCCTTTTAATTAATCAAATAAATCATCAATTCTCGGAAGTGGATACTTGTTTATAATTGTAACCTTGTTTAGTTCCCGATAATCAATGCACATCCGTAAGGTTCTATCTTTCTTCTTGATAAATAAAACAGGAGCTCCCCATGGAGAATGACTTGGCCAGATAAACCCTTTGTTTAACAATTCTTGCAATTGCACTTGAAGCTTTTTGAGTTCTCTTGGAGCCATACGATATGGTGCCTTCAAAATTGAGGTTGTACTTGGTGTCAATTCAATCTCGAACGAAATTTTCCGCCCTAATAGTAAGCTAGGTAATTCGTTTGAAAACACATCAACAAATTCTTTTACAATAGGGACATTCTCTGGTCCTAACTGAGCTTCCTGATCTTTATGTACTAAATTCACCGAACAACCGGTGCATCCACTCTCCAACAACTTCCTTGCTTTCAATGCCGAAATTAACACCTTTGGAGCCTTGGGAATCTTTCCCGAATTCACGAACTTTTCACTCCCGGGGGGTTGAAATGTAACCTTACGATGTCGGCAATTAATCTTGACGGTGTATTTTCCCAAGAAATCCATTTCCAAGATGACATCATAATCTTGTATATCAATTATTATTAAATTGATACACAATTCCCTTCCACAAATGATAATTGGCACATGATGTAACCAATAATTAGAACTTAATACCTCCTCAAAAGGAAGTATAGTTATAAAAGTCTATTTTATCCTATCCCCTTCATTTCCTATTCATTTAGCAAACATAAGTGATATGAATGAATGTGTTGCTCCATAATCGAATAAAATATAAGCATCAGTGTTAGCAACAAAAAACTGACCTGTTACCACTGTTGAAGTTCCCGTATCATCCTCTTTCTTAGTGTAGGCATAACTCCGTCCACTAGGTTTTAGAGCTTCTAGATGTCCTTGACTAATTCTAGGGCTTTCGATTTGCACTTTTACTACAAGAAGTTAAGTTCCCTAGGGCCTTTGTTGGCTGTGATTGTTCTGATTCTAGGGATTGGAAAAGCAGTTTGTGGTATAGTGTCCTTCTTTGTCACATATAAAACACTTATTAGTGCCAGCTTTGTGCTCTCTCGCATGCCTTTTCCTACATTGATTGTAGAAAGGTTTGTTATTCCCTCTATCATTAATTCTTTTCTAGGGTTGTCCTTTCTGATTATTTGGATTATTCACATTCTATTCCCTCTTATTATTGTTGCTATGGTTACGTCAGGCTAAGTGACTCTAGAACTACCCCTAAGTCGGGATGTTTCCTTGTCCTTTTGCTTACAAGGCTTGACTTTGTTTAGCCATGGCTTTTTCCTCCTTTTGAGCCTTAAAAATTCTTGCTTTCTCTTCCTTATCACGAGCTATTCTGAACTCAGCTATAGTGGCTCGTTCGATACAATCCTCTACATCTTTAGGGGCTTGCCTTCCACTATCAACTAAAAAGCAATGACAATTCAAAACATCCACATCAGTCTTCTTATTCTTTCTTGATCTATGGGCACTAATTTAGGGCAAAGACGCGCTAATTCATTGAATTCCTTCACAGCATTAGCCACTGACATATTTCCTTATCGAAAGTTATTAAATTTTTCTTGATGTGCTGCCATTGTTTCCACATTGAAATAAGCTCTTCCAAATTCCTCCACAAAATCTAGCCATGTCATTTCATCTACATTCTTTTTGCATTCGGTTGACTCCTACCATCTCCTTGCATCCTTAGTAAGAGAAAATGAGGCATATAAGACTTTCTCATGATCACTAAGTCCCATAAATTTTAGAACCCTCTCTATACCGGTAAGCCAATCATTGACTTCCAGTGGGTCAGTAGATTCGTCAAATTTCAGGGCCTTCATCTATTAGAATCTTTTGTAAAATTCGATAGCAGACATAATTGGGGCAGTTGGAGCAGCTGGTCTTGCTTGTTGAGCTGGTGGTACTAGGAGTGGAGAGTTCACGTGTGTCGATGGTATGAGATTCTAGTTAGCTAGTTACTCTCTTAATCCTTGCATTTCTAGCTCCTAGGCCCAAAGTTTCTATTGCAATTCAATGATCATGGCCATCAAGTAGGGGTTTGTGGGTCCTTCGTGTGCATCAGCCATTGGTTATAATTTTATATGCCTACCGTATAGTTTCATTATTACGTCATTACACACTATTAATTTAATAGTATTTATTAAAATCTTTTTTTTCCCCAAATCATGCAAACATAAACAATAGCATACACTTAACATTTCATTTCATACATTTCATTCATTAACTTCTTTCTTTTTCTTTCAAATTCCTTGTTAACAAAACATTACATAAGGGACTAACATATATACTTACTTTACTTTCTTAACTTCTTATATTATTCCCGGGAGCAGTTATCTCTTCCAACTAACATGTACATTACCACCAAGAAGGATATCACTTACCTAGGGCATACTCATATACAAGATTAGTAAAGCCAAAATTGCACTAGTCACATAAATACATACATATTAATACATAAGAGACTTCATGGGTCCAGTTTCTTCCTAATTTGATTCTATGCTTGACATATCACTATTTTCAAGATCCTCCTTGGGGTCTTCCTCCTTCTCTTCACTAGAATCAGTAGTCTCATCGTCACTAGCAATAATAGGTTCAAGAGGTATTGGAAAAAATTCAAACTCTTCATCATCATCATCATCCATCTCCACTGGGGGATCCTCTAGAGGTGTGCCCATGTTTTGTTCAGCATGCAATACCTCTATAATAAAATCATTTAGGCTAAGGAAATCTCATGGATATTGCATCTGTTGTTGTACTACGTCGACAAGGCCTCTCCATATAAGGTCACAGATGCGTTGCAATGGTATTTCAGGCGGGATCAAAGGTATCATGGTCTAATGGAATCTCATTAAGTAATGCTCTAAAATCAATACTATAATTAAGTAATCGTTTCTTGCAAATATCAATTTCCAATCAACGACGGGCAGATCTATAGGACATACATGAACATATACTTCACAAGCAATACATTTATCAAATTCAAAATGGATTTGATAGCGGAAACGCTCTGCAGCAATTACCTTTTCGTAAGGATATTGAATACTTATGGGTAAACGATTTACGTGGGACAAGGTAATCATGAAACATATCCCAAATCGGTTTTATACGTACGTAGAGTCGATGGCGCCAATCTGCCTAAACATGAGGATTAACCTGAACTGGCATGTTGATGGCGGGTGGTAACAGAGCAAATTCTTTAGAGATTGTGTTTTAAATTCTTTTCAGTCATGTCGCCGCTCTTCTGGTCCTAGCCCCATCCACCATTCTAGTGCTTCGCCTTATAGTCATCCCGAGGCTAGTGGGACCTGTAGATGTGGTGGGGCATGGCAAGTCTCAAAAATCACTTCCTACTCATGGAACCACTCCGTCAAGGCCATTGGTCATCGACTGCCAAAGTAACATGGAGGTATCATCTCTTAGAAGGAAATGCTCGATCTTCAGTCCACCTCACATCATGATTATTGTGCTGCTCCACCATATACTATATCTTTTATTTTAATTAGCATCACATTCTTACATAAAATCATAAAATATTCCTAAGCTAAAAATTAAACTATCTTACTTGAGCTATAGCAATGGAGCATATGGCAATATGCAGTAGAGTGGTAGGATTTTTGCTCTAATACTAACTGTCACAGGTTGGCTTTTTCAGACTATGATAAAACACTTTTTTTACTTACGTATTGATAAAAAACTTGGGAACACTTTTTTTAAAAAAAATATATTACACATGCAGATTTAAGCAACCCTCATAATACAACTATGTACCTATTTTTACTCAAACAAACCTTCTTTTACAATACTATTTATTAAATATTTTCGAAAGAGGTTTTGTCTTACTTAAGTAAACTATAACTTTCATACTTCCAATTTCAAAATATCTTAAAATATAAACAGTGGAAGCATATAACTACGGTGGTTTCCATACCCCATTATGCACATTACGCATATTTCTTCGCCAGTTAAACAGTGAATTCATTCTGACCTCTTTGTAAAAATTTGTATAGCATGAAACACTAAATGAGCTTACGCCCAGTAAGTCTAAACATGGCCCACATGCAATGCTCACTAAAATGCACTATCTAGTTATGCTTTTTTATGGACATTCTTTATCTATATCATGTCTTATCTTTAATTAGGGTCCAAGTGTTCATACCATTTCACACAGGTCTGCGTGACACCGAGACCATGCTATAACCTTGAACTCTCCTTGAATCAGGAGTCAATATGATACTCTTCTTATTTTTAGTGGTGTATTTACCAGTCCAATTATTATGGTTATTATACCATGCATGAGGTCATAATCATATATTATACACAAAACATAAATACTCTTCTATTGTATAATACACACAGGTACATATTTTATATACTCACAAGTACATATCAATATACATATAGGTATACAACATAATATACACACAGGTACTTATTTTATATACTCACAGGTACACATATCAATATACACATAGGTATGCTTCATAATATACACACAGGTATGCTTCATAATATACACACAGGTATGCATCATAATATATACACAGGTACATATATTATTGTACACACACAGGTATACATCTTGATATACACACTGGTATATAATTATATATATATATATATATATATCATATTTTATATCTACAATTCCATACTGTAAGTGGGATTGATACTTACTTGTCTAGGCTACTATGCTAGCCGATCTCAATCCTCTTTTCCTAATCTTCTAGGGTCTGTTTGGCCAATTGTAACACTATTAGCCACATTTTCACTATTTTGTCTCATGCGTCAATACAAAATATTCTTTAATTAATAGACTAGTTATATACCCGTCTATAATTCTAATGATCTCGAATTTTCTTTCCCTTATCTTATTCGAACTTATCGTTCCTAAAGAAAGGCGAAAGTCTTATTAATAATCCATTTTCCTATTTTGAACGTTTTGGAGCAATTTAGGACACTTGTGGAAAAATGACAATTTTGCCCTTGATGGGTCTTTTTAAATTTTTTGAGCTTGATTTTGCTATTTTAGTGAAAATTGTTACTTATTAAGTTTAAAACAATAACTTGGGGTGTTAGGTTTCCTTATTTTACATCAATGCCCCATTTTTAATAAAAGTTTGCAATTTCGTCCCTTATTTGAAAATTTTGACAATTTTATACCAAGAACTAAAAATAATCTCTTTAAACCATAATTTTCTATTTTTCATAAGGATCATATTTGCTCAAAATACCATACCCAAAATGCTTTTGTAAAATGACATTTTTGCCATTTTAATTCTTTTTTTCAATTCTAACAAATTTTGTAAAATCCATAACTCACAAACGAATGCGATTTTTGATGAACCGTCCATGATTTGTAATAGTTTTGTCAATACCTACAACTTTTATGTTTTAACTTGTTTAAAATTCCCACTATACAGGGTTTTTTGGTCATTTTTCAAATCTATCAAGAAAAACTTTTTCTTTGTAATTTAGCCTATCACAACCTGCCTTTTTACAGATTATGGTTTAACGTTTTTTTTACTTATGTATCTATAAAAACTAGAAAATATTTTTTTTAAAAAAAATAAATATATTACACTTACATACTAAAATTTCTTTTATTAATATATGTATAATTACATAAGCAACTTTCTTTTTAAAACAACACCTACATAAAATATCTAAAAGAGGTTTTTGATTCACTTAGCCATACTATATCATTTATACATCATGATCCCAAAATAACTTAAAAAACATAGCAACGGAAATATTTCTATGGTAGTGTCTACACCTTGGTCTGCATATTGCTCATATTTCCCCGCCAACTCATCAGCATATTCATTCTGACCTTCTCGTAGTAATTCCTATAGCATGAAATAACTAGGTAAGCTTATACTCAGTAAGTCCAAACATAGCCTACATAATGCTTATGCTAATATACATGATCTATTTATGCTTTCTTATGAACCTTCCTTATTCTGTTTATATCTATTCTTTCATTAGGGCCCAAGCGCTCGTACCATATGTACACATAGGTCTTCGTAACATCAAGACCATAACATAACCTTAATTAAATCTAATTAAATATTGGATCTTATTAACGCATTTCCCTTGGCCATTACAACCTACCCTCCTTACAAATTTTTGTCCGTAAAAATTAGAACAATTTAGGGTAGACTCTCCTCATTTCATCTTCTTGTTCCCAAGTTGCTTCTTCCACTTGTTGGTTATGCCATAAAACTTTGATGAGTGGTATCTTTTTATTCCTTAACCCCTTCTCTTCTCGAGCCAAGATTTGAACTGGTTTCTCCTCATAAGACAGATTCTTTTACACCTCAATAGGCTCATGTTGAAGTATATGTGAGAGATCATATACATATTTTTTTAGCATGGATACATGGAATACATTATGTACCGATGTCATTTTAGGGGTAGGGCTAACTTGTAAGCCACATTGCCTACTCTTTCTAGAATTTCAAATGGTCCAATGTACCTTGGACTAAGTTTCCTTGTCTTTCCAAACCTTACTACTCTTTTCATTGGCGTTACCTTCAAAAAGACCAAGTCTCCCACTTGAAATTACAAAGGTCTCTATTATCGGTCAGCATAACTCTTTTGCCGACTAAAAGCTGTTTCCATCTGTTGACAAATTAACTTGACATCTTTCGTTGTTCTTTGAACAAATTTGTGGTTGATAACGCCTTTTCTCTAGTTTCATACTAATGCAAGGGTGATCTACGTCTTCTTCCATATAGAGCTTCATATTGAGCCATACCTATAGAGGTTTGATAGCTATTGTTGTACACAAATTCAATCAGTGAAAGCTTTTTATCCCATCCTCCTTTGAAATCTAGCTTACAAGCTCTTAACATATCCTTTAGAGTCTAGATGGTCCTTTCCAATTGACCATATGTTTGAGGGTGGAAAGCTGTTCTAAAAGTCAACTTTGTTCCCATTGCTTGATGAATGCTTCTTGAAAACTTAGAAGTGAATCGACCATCACGATTAGAGATGATGGATTTCAGGACTCCATGATATCTAACTATTTGAGCAACATATAATTCAGCTAACTATTCAATGGAACTGCTAAGTTTAATGGGTAAAAAGTGCGCAGATTTGGTCAATCTATCCACAATTACCTATATAGCATCATGTCCTCCCGTTGTTCTAGGTAGTCCGGTCACCAGGTCCATAGTTATTTGGTCTCATTTCTACTCTAGAATTTTGGTCTTTTGTGACTTACTTGCCGGTTGCTACTGTTCAACTTTCACCCTTTGATAAGTGAGACATTCACTAACAAATTCTGCAACATCATTCTTCATTCTGTGGCACCAATAATGTTCCTTCAAGTCCGTGCACATCTTGGTAGCTCCTAAATGAGCAACATAAGGCGCCTCATGTATCTACCTCTTTAATTCTTCATCATTGGGAATGCAAAAATCTATCCTTATATCAAAGGATACCATCTTCCAAGATACTAAACTCTGTTTCTTTATTCTCAAAAATTCTTTTTTATACTTGAGTAACCAAGAATCTGCTTCTTATCGCTCCGTCAAATTTTCCAAGATGGTTGGTCGAAATGACAAATTAGTTAATCTTCCTATGACCATCTCTATTCTTGCTTCCATCAAATCTTTTTGAAGAGATCTTGGCGTCAATCGCATCATTATAAGAGAAGATGTTGCCCTACGATTGAGTGCATCAGCTACTCGGTTAGCTCTTCTAGGATGATATAGGATTTCACAGTTGTAATTCTTGAATAGTTCAAGCCACCTTTGTTATCTCACATTGAGTTCTTTTTGCGTGAAAATGTACTTTAGACTTTGATGGTCGGTATAGATCTCACATCTGGCTCCATACAAGTAGTGGCGCCAAATCTTTATTGCAAATACGACTATTGCTAATTCTGAGTCATGCGTTGGGTAGTTCCTTTCATGATCCTTTAGCTGCAGGGATGCGTATGGAATCACCTTTCCGTTTTGCATGAGTACGGCTACTAGGCCTATTTTTGACGCATCATTGTAAACCAAGAAGTTTCCTAGGTTCTAATTTGGTATAGCCAGTACCAAGGCACTCGTGAGTTGTCTTTTTAGTTCATGGAAACTCTCCTCACATTTCTTGGTCCATTGATATTTAGCTGTTTTCCATGTAAGGGCCGTGAGTGGTGCTATGAGTCTAGAGAATCCTTCCACAAAATGTTGATAATTGCCCACTAGACCGAGGAACCCTTCCACATTTTTTAGTGTAGGCCATTTATTTACTACTTCTACCTTTGAAGGGTCAACAGAAACTCCATCTCATGAGACCACATGTGATATGAACCCTGCCAACTAAAGCAACAAGACCCGACACCAAATCTGGAATCGAACCCCTAATCCTTTAAGACACACGTTTGTTAAGCCTTGACCCGTAATCTAGAGAGACACGAA
>LNSY01113770.1:0-12231 GCA_002024485.1 Artocarpus camansi
TGAGTCTTTAGTCTAATGGCATCGTTTCTCCATTATCCTTCTATTCGTCTCAAAGCGTTTTTTGTCTTACCATTATATCCTTTTGCTGTCATTTAGATTACAAGTTGCCTCCCATGTCGGCCCTTTTCTTATAAGCCGGAAGTCCATTTAGTTTTCGATGCTGTAGGAATATCTTATTGTCTCTCGTCAAACATAGCGCCTCGCGCCTCTCCTCGGGATCCTAAATCTTGATCTTTAAACCTTCTTTTTTCAACATGTCTTCTTTTTATCAACTCCATCGTATTATTTGTCAAATTCGTAGAAAGTACAATATTTCTAATAATATCTTCACTGATTTTCTTCCTCAAAAAGCCAATGCTTTTACTAGGGAAGAAATCGACCCTAATCAAATTGCGACTGCAGTTGAGAGTCTCGTCATCCTGAAATTCCCTTTCCCAAAACTTTTCATCCATTTCTTTCAGTTTACAAAATCTCCCTACTGTAATTAGCCCACAATGCTTATTGCATTCTTTCCTGCCTTAGTAACACGATTAAGGCTCACGTCCTGTTTCCATTATCGGTTTGCCCCATTTTTCATTGCTGCCATTTTTTCAGGATTGGCCATGCTTATTATTTATGGCCCAAACTCGAATATGACTTGATTAAGGTGATAAGTTACTCTGATCTTACCCGTTGGGGCGAACTTGCCTTGGTTATCGGAGGTAATTCGTCCAACATTTTAAATTGTTCCATTAGTCTCCACTTCCATGAGTCTGCAATTTCCAATCCTTCCTGGACTTAAATTTTACACTTTGAGGATCTAAAATTTCCTTGGGCAGTGCGAACCCCCCTCCTAGTCAAGCCAGATCTAGAGCTCTTTTAACAGAGAACCTTATCCATCTTGATCACACTGAAGAACTTGAAGCCTGTCGAGAACTTTGTTCACTGTATTCTTCTGCTCTTGGCTTTGATTGGAGTAATCTGAAGTCTCACGTCAATCTTTTTCTTCTTACCATTTCTATTCCTACTTACCCTAAACCCCATCGTTATCAAGATTGAACCTGATGAGAGGACCCCAAACTGAGCATTTGTGTCCTTCCTCTGACTCTACTTTTCAACAAAGTAAAGACTAAGAGGGCTTTTGAAAACTTGTTACTTCTTTTGACCACTTCAGGCCGTTTGGTGCAAGTGTCTGCGTCTTCTAGTTGTATTGAGGACTTTATTTGTGATTGCTTCTATTTAAGCATATTTTCCTCTTCGTTTTGTCGAGAACAGTGGTTCTCCCTAACGTGTCAGATCCCTTAGGAAAAATACTCGTTGTTCCTCTTCCAAGGATCGAGTTTCTCGTTCTTCTGCTACTGAATGTAATCTCCACTCTATTGGCAGGACGCCTGCTCGCTCTTCTGTGTGTTCTTTTGACGTCCCTCCTCACCAATCGTCTGAAACTCAAATAAGACCTAAATCTTCTCTAACCCGCCAAAGGTCTTGTAGCTCTTTTAGCCAGTGTTCAATTCGTCCTTCTGAGTGGCTTCCAAATTCTCCTTTCGAACGTGCTCTTCTTGAACCACGGGTCACCGATCTCAAAAAGTTCAATGGATCAAAGTTTTTATACACCGATTCATCCTTCGACATGGACATTGCTCAAATTCTTGGTCCAAATTTGGACACTCCAGAAGACATTCACTGTCAGCTCACCTTATCACTCCCAATATGGGTGAGATTGGACTTTGCAATGTAAAGAATGACATTCATGGTTGGAGGTGATAGGCCGAAACTTTTGAGAACAAATGGCAAGTTTGGAAGGGATACGCTGAATGTTAAAGGATTGCTAAAGAGGATGTTGTTGGACGTGCTCAAAAGGCTGTCTAATATGCTGGCCAAGAAGAAGCTTCAGAGAAAGTTAGAAGAAAAGCTTCCCCATCTTCAGAGTCAGAATTTTTTTGGCCCTTCTGGCGTTCTCTTTCCTTATACTTCTACTGTTGGGTTTACTACGATCAAAGATCTTCGAGATCACGTTCAATTCCTTCAAAAAGAAAATAAGAAACTGCATCAGGAGAAAGCAGATTAATGATCATTCTCTACAGTTTGACGTAGCGATTAAAGCCAAGGTCTGTGAAGTCAAACAATCTCAAGGGGACTCTTTTCACCGTCGTCAAGAAACCTCGTTGTCTTCTAGGAACGCAGGCATTGAACATTTGAAGTCTAAACTCTCCAACCTTTACAGTTCTATCCCTTCTTCGACTCAGCTTGCTAGTTCCACCGCTTCATTGTCCTAGTCTTTCTCTGAAATTGAAGCCAAACATCAAAAGGAAATCTTTGAATTTAAGGCTCAACTCACTTCCGAATTTTTCCGCTACAACAAGGAATACAATACCTCAAGTGACATCAAAGTTTGCTCATCAAAGTTTGCTAATATTTTGAGCTAGGTTTTGATCAAGCTTCGCTTCCTATAAAAAGCGCGAATTTTGTTCTCCAAAATACTTTTTTGGCGCTCTGAAAGTTGATTACCAGGCTTATGCTGCTCAATAGTTAAACCTTCAGGGAGATTCTAGTTCTGTTAATGAAGAAAAAAAACTCTGAAATTTAGAAATGTATTTTATTTCTATTTCTTTATTTATAGCCATGTTCTTGTACTTTTTCTCCTCAACATGTGTATAAAATCTTTTTGGTGGCTTTTTTTCCAATAATATATTTCAGTTATTCTTCTTTTTTGACATTATTTTGAATTTCAATTTGAATTTAAATATTTTACACTTGGGCAACATGAAACGTCGCAATGTAAATTATAATTACGACTACCTCCATTTCTCGTCACCCAAAGGCAACACCATATTATCTTCTAATTTAAAAATAGATATGTCATTTTAGCGGCTTTGTCATTTAATTGCGAGGAGTGGAAGTTTCCCTGTAACCCGACCAAAATCTCTTCCTTTTTTCCCTATAAATATCTTTGCATAATTTCTTTCCTAACTTTTATCTCTTTCCCATTGCAATCAAGATTTTCCAATATTTTCTTTCCCGGATTTCTCTTCTTCAAACCTAAGAAATCTTTTACTACTTCAATGGTTCCTCTCATCGACTGAATTCATTCTGATCTCTAAATTCTAGAAGGCATTGTTATTCAACTCTTTGAATGTTCATCAATGGGGAATCTTGGTGATTTGATTATTTCTCTTTGCCAGTTGCAATGCATTAGCCTCTCTTTCCATCCTTTTTTAATGATTTCTTTACACAAACCAATATTCAACCTAATCAACTCAATGCTAATAGTTTGAGGATTATTATTGGGTTTATTCTGGCCCGCGGCTATAGAAATGCCAAATTGGGAAATTTGGCCTTGGTTATTTTTATTCCATCAACTACCGCTCGCAAACCAAAATATGTCATCTTCAACCTTGAGTGAATTCTCCAAGGTTCTTTGTTAGGGGAAATGCTACCAAAAAAGGCTTGGTTAAAGAGTTGTTGAAGATTTCTGGCGTTTGGAGTTACAAGGTGGCCAATTATTCAGAAATTCCAATTGTTAAAGGTCCGACTCAAAATTGAAATTCCCTGAAGTCCTTGTAAGGACTGCTACTCTAGATCAATTTGCCAATTTTGAGATTAATAGTCTTATGGCGATCGATCAAATTGGCCCCTTTATCCTATGATTGATGGTTCCTAGATCGTCCCATGACTTTTGTATCAGTGATCAAGCTAAGGATTCACTTTTCCTTGAGTATAGAACTAAGTTAGCCACTCTTCCCGATCTTTCCCAAAGGAAAAGTTGTGGAAAACGTGCCAGAGAGGAAGAAAGTGCCTTAGAAAAAGATGGTTCTACCTTTGAGTCTACTTTAGAGAATGCATAAGTATCAATCAACTCATTGGCTGCCTCTCTAAAAAAGAAGAAAAGGCTTTAGAAGAAAAGAAGCCATGAAGCTCTAAAGAAGCCTCTGTCTCCCTCTTTCTAGAATATTATGCCCTTGCTGCAAATTTCTCTGACTATTCCATCTTCTACTTGTTTTAATTCTTTAGCCCTCAATTTTGTCGCCATTCTACCTCATGTGGCATACATTTTTCTGTCTACCAAAGAATCCATCTCCATTGATTCGACTGCTTCTACTGCCACAACCCTTATTTTTTCCCTTTCTGAAACCCGACCTTTAGAGAATATCCTCAGTTGATCTTCTATTTAGTTCCTATAACTTCCTTTAGAGAATTTTGAAGGTGATATCGCCTACGGACAAGAGCAAGGTTTTGAGACTGAACGGGATCATGACACTTTTGCTTAAACACATGATTGTGATTTTTTACATGGTCATTATGTCTTTTCCCCAACCTCTGACTTTGCTCCTCTTTTACTTATGGATGGCTTTCCCCTACTTTGCTTTGAAAAACTACTATAGTAGTATACATACCTAACCTTCGCATATGTCATCACATTATCGAGCTCTTCAACAAGTCTCACTATTCTTCTATAGAACTAACTACAACATAAAAGGACTTTATAATAAGCTTTTGTTTAATAAGTTCAAACGTATCTCACAAAACATAACATTGTTTATAAAACTTTTCTCTTAAAAACCATTCTCGTAAAATTTCTTTCATAAAACATCATTCATAAGTCTTTCTCATAAAACATTTCATATAAAATGTTTTTCATAAAACGTTTCTCATAAAATCAATTTTTAAAAGGAATGCAAGCAATATCATAATACATGATTCTATTTATGCTTAATTATAAACTTTATTTATAAACTTCCTATCATCACTCTTAGCTTACTTAAATTTGTAGGCTTTAGTATTTCTAACAACATCATCAATTACGATATCCTAACTTTAGAATAGCATAATGCTTCCCTTGTGGAACACTTAAGGCTGTTAAACAACGAGGTCACAGTTTTAACATAACTTATATACTTTACATCAAAGATGCTGGTATGATATGACACTTAATTAATTTCTTTGATTTACCTTTTTGTAAACTTTAGTGAGCATATCAAATACTAAACATCATATGTTATAAAGCATTTACGCATTAAACATAACAAATGCAACATTATACAACTCATGTCTTGGTCTTTAAAACATTGTGCATAGCAAATGCAATGTATTTCATACATATATAAAGCATTTGAAATTTATTTTCTTCATGGAATATATGAGAATTGAAACTTACTTGAACAGTGTTTTAACATTCCTACTTTATCTTTTTCTTTCTATTAGTTGGCTTTGTGTCCTATTCAAACGACACCCGACTATTAGCTAAATTTTTAATTACTGACTTACTTGATCGATAACATAACTTATACATTATCCTTTCATTCCTTGTATTTAATCTCATTTCTTATTGATCTATCTCTTTATTTCTTAACATGCTTGTTCCTTAGTTAAATTTCCTGTCTTAGTTGATGGTTTCGTTACTTGACGTGACACAGAATATTTTCCATCTAAACATGTCTCGTTAATTTAAAGTGATCAGGCTCTATTTTAGCCATTTTCTTAAAATGACGATTTTACCCTTAGTGGGTTTTTTGTAAGTTACTTAGCCTTACTAAAATTTCCATTAAAGGCATGTTCCTAAATTGGACGTTTCAAGGACTGTTTTGATCTCTTATGAAAGATAACCATTTTGCCCTTGATTGGCGTTAAAATTTTCAAAACCCGTTTTAAATAAAACTTACATTCCTTGCTATTCATAATGTTGCAAAAACAAAACACTGGTTTTCTTTTCCCAAAAACCCTTGTTTAACGAAACTTAACTGTTTTTTAGCTGTAATATGAAAATCTTGACATTTTTGCCCTTAACATGCTTTTCTTAAAAAAATCTCACATTATTTTAAGTTTTAAAATCCGTGGTTACTCACTTGCTCATAGTAGTGTAGAAAACCAACTTGTTACAATGAAAAATCCAATTCATACGGTTTTACGATTTTTAGTTTGAAAAATAAAATTTTGACATTTTTGTCCCTGAAACCAAAAATCATTGTGTTATATCAAACCGTCTAGTTTTTATTAAGCATTAACTCTTACAAAAGCTCTTTGGTTAAACTTAATAGATTTTAAAAATCGCATTTCCTATATTACCATTTTGAAAATTGAGTGATTAAATCTTGTAAAATTTATAACTTTAACAGATTAATTAATTGTTGGTTAAAATTATTTTTACCGCAGCATGTGAAGTTTTACATTGTAGCAATTTTTTAATTGTTACTGTAGCATGTGAGAACTTTACACTGTTTGTAATTGAGAAAATAGTTAAGACCACTTTTTGCTAAACACCGTGTTAAAATTGTGCTAATTTTCTTGCAAATTATCTACAATCCTTAATATTTTCGATGAGATCTACAACTTTCGAATATTTAGCTTTTCTTAAAATCATTTATCTTCATATAGTTTTTTGATGGATAGAACTGATTCGATCAAAATTTAAACAGAATTTCTTCATGAAAGTTGTCTAGATTGACATCTTTAATAAATTTCGTATTAAGCTCAGAGAATAATTTGGCCTCAAACATTTAATTCTTTCAAAAAAATGCCATTAAAATACTTTTATGACATAATTTTTGCATAACTTGTTTTAGTATAGGGTTAATCTCGCTTTAATCTTCTTGAACATATTTTAGGCATTTAATATTTTAAATAATCATGCCATAACATTTATTTTATATGCTATAGTCCAAGACATTTTATCAAACACTTTAAATACTTAACTTTGTGCTATAACAGAGTTTGTTATTTTTCCTCCATTTGAGCGCAAAACCCTTGTTCTTAACTATCAATCATCATCATTATTCATATAACACTATATCAAATTATGCCACATGATTTTCTTTATGTGCCATAGCCCTTAATTTGAATCAAACACTTGATATACATAAAATATGTAAACTTTAATATATTTCAAAGACTAGGACTTTACTTAATCATTCCAAGATGCCAATATTTTTTTCACAATACCATTGAAAACAAATTCATATTATACTATAAAAATCTCTTATAAAATTTGAAAAGAAACCCCTATAACACACTAGGCAAAATAAGAGTTTTACTTAGAAAACCCCTTAAACCCCCTTAAGAACCCTTGTTGTCTATTCCCTGCTTGGTGGAACTATCTCATCTGGATTATGGTAATGGTGATTACTAGATAGAGACATCAATGTGTTTGGAATGCATTAAACCTAAACCAAGATAGAAATGAAGTTCTTCTGTAATTTTGTAATGAGAAATTATTATTCTATCGCTTTGATCATTTATGGATTTTACTTTAATCTTTAGGTGATTATAGGACTCACATATATGTATTATGTCTTTTGATTGCTAATGAGTGAGATCTTGACATTCGTGGTCAATACTTTGGCATATTGGAGACATAGTATATAGGTAGTTGGGAACTTTACTCCTAAATGTGGAATCCACAACTCTTATTATGGTTTATTTTTATTAATTAATGACTTAATGTATTTGATTTGAATTTATGTTGATTATAACTTATTGAGACAATTTTTGGACCTTTATAAATCAATATCTTATGAATTTTAACCTTTTGATTCATTTTGAGTTAAATTGTTAGTGTTGATTTTTTTTTTCTTTTTGTAGTATTCAAACTAACTGACCCACTCAAACTTTAATCACATGGGTGGTTTTAAATTTTAGGTTGATTAAATGGGTTAAATTTAAAATTAAACCACCTAAATTTTTTTTGATTGAGTAGGTTGAGATTTTTAAAAAATCCACCAAATCTACCTGATGTTCATTCCTATTTGAAAATGCACTTTTTTAAAGAGACATCCTTGTGCTCTTCTCTTTATTAAGTTGCTTCTAAAAGTTGTTATCCACTAGAAAAATTTGATAAACAGGCGAGGGTTTTTTTTACAACAATTTGTGCTTTTATCATTAAACTTACTAAACCAACCTTAATAATAATATATAATTTTCAATCTATTTATTTTTTATAACAAATTAACGTAACAATACTACTAGAATTTAGAATTTATTTGCGACGTAATTTTTATTTAATGTTGTTGTGCTTTCTTTTTCTTAGAGTGATTAATTTTTCATTACTAAAACTGTACTAAGTAGTAAAAATAAATATATTTGTTAGTTTTTTAATGTTCAAATATAATGTATGTTGATCTTAAAATTAATATTAAAAACTAAAGTTATAAATATGTTTAATAAAGTATGTTTATTTTTTGGTAGTATACATCGGTATAAAAATTTTATATATAGTATACTAAAACTTTGCAATTTGTTTTTGTACTCATAACAGCTTTAGAAAAGTTACCAAACGTCTTCAAATCCATGGCACAAAACAACAAAAACAATAAGCCTTAATTTAATTTATGCGAGAGAAAATGATATAGATGGTGTCTTTGAAAACATTATGAAACGACGCCGTGTCCAATTCAGGGTCCCAGCTCAAATCTAAGCAATTTGGACCGTTAGATCAGTCACCATGGATGGCAAGTCCGGCACTCCACATTTAAAAGGTTTTTCCCGAAAATAAAAAGGAGGAAAGCGATTTTTAGAGAGAGGGATACATAGCGAGAGGAGAAAAGTCATTTTCTGAAAATCAAACTCGCGCCCTCTCTCACTCTTCTCTTTCTCTCTCTAGATTTTACCGCGAAGACGCTAAGTGGACTCACTAGTAAGCAAGAATTTTGGGTATTCGACAGTTTTCGTTCTTTCTGTTTCAATTGAACAAAAATTTGTATCTAAAATGTATTTTCTTTGGCATTATAGCTTCTTCAATGGAGAAAAGGGACGAATTTGCGGCTTCTCCGTTCGGGACGAGGCAAGCGGACTTGAAGAAATCCTTCAAGCTCGCCATGCGTTCTCTCCTCACCGCCTGTTCTAAGCAGGTATTATTTTATAATTTTGTTTCTCATTTCGATAAAATGTCGATAACTTGAGTGGTGTTTTTGATTCCAAATTCTGTTTGAAAGTTTCAATTTTGTTTTACTCGGAAGATGGTGATTTTTTTTAATTATTTTCTTTGGCGTTTGTAAATTTTGATTCAAAATCTAACCAAGATAGATGAGGTATGGTTATGTTCTTCATGCCCTTAGTCACAAATTTATGTGGGCAATTTGTTTTTACGTGTCAAAAGTTTCTTCTATAATCCAATGCTTTCTTCTACAATGGAATTTAGCTATACTGGTTAAAGTTATTCTTTACACTCACATGTTGTCTAGTCTCAACTTTTCAACATCAATTTGTGGCAGTCTCGTAACTTTTGAGTTAATTTTGTTTTTCCTTTAAACTTGTTTCAAAATGTTTATGTTTCTCAACATGAATCTAAAGGATATTTGTAAGGCATTTCCAAGTTTTACTTCTTCTGAGCAAGAGTATCTCCATCGGCTATTTATTCAGGTACTGACTATTACCCTAAATCCTATTTATGCAGTAGATGATCTCATGTGTGTGTGTGTGTGTGTTTTTCTTTTTTTGTTAAATTTATTTGGCTGAAGTGTCATTTATAGATTAATTTTAGTCAAGCTAATTTATCAAAGATGGCTTTGAAGTTTTGTGACACAATAGAGATACTAGAATGCTCTATTACCTATTGGTGGGAAAGGATAGTGAAAATTCAAACACTCAAAGGAAAAGGGCCCCTTGGATCCTTTATTTTAGGCGACTTTTAGAAAGGGGCCTTGAAGTACTCCGATGGACTGAAGGGTTGTCTGGTAGGTGCAGAAGGATTGCAAGGGATTTCCTGATAAGCTCTGAAAGTAAAAGTGGTTGAATGACTCCTTCTTCTTCTTCTTCTTCTTCTTCTTGTTCTTTTTGTGTGTGTGAGTGTGGCCTGTAGAAATGCATTTTAAAAGAACATTGAGCAATTCGACTTTTCTCAGGTTTTTGGTCTCTAGAGGTGTTTACACATTGGATAGTTTTGGTAAATTTTTGCACATTGGATATATTGTCCCAACAATATGGTAGAGGTATAGGTGACATGTCTTTGTTGTACTAGACTTAGGTTGGGTTCAAAGTTTTTATATCATTTGTCATGTTTTGTGAAAGGTTACACCGTGTTCTCATGTTCCAATCCTCAGGTTTGAACTATAGAGTTCTCTCACTGTATAGAAGAACAATGTTTTATTTTGTTGCAAAAATTCTACAAGTTTTGTTAACCTTGAGTTAATTTAGCACTGCTCAATTCTATTGGTTTCGAAATTTCAGGTTGCCTCTTCTTTGCATGGAAACATAGAGGTACCTCTTCTAACACAAATTTGAATGTGTTTTTATCTACTTAAACAATGTAGTATAACTTATTGTTTCCCGGAATTGTTTTGCAAAAACTTTGTGTAATGTGCTGTCACAAATTGATACAATGAGCTAAAAAGCTTAAATCTCATTTGTCTCTGTTGCATATCACAGGAGGAATTCGAATCATTGTGTCTTGAAACACAGGTATCTTTTTTACTTTTTCCCCTAATTTTCTTTATCATATCATTACTTTGTTGCGTAATCACTACGCATATTTGTACTCTAGAACTATCACATAATTGGTACATGGATCTATAATGCAAGTAAAAGTTACACCTTTGTTAGTTGTTACACGCTGTAGGTGTGCCTATATGAATATGCAAATATTGAACTAATAAGCCTCATATGTATGATAATCTTCTTTCAGACCAGTACATTAGTATCTCCATAAATATTTTCTTGCTGTGTCCTTGTTTATGGTTGTAATATAAAACATAACTTTCTTTTTATTTATTTTAATTTTAGTTTTATTTTTTGGTTGCTTTTGTCTGGTTTTATCTTGTGAACTTTCTAAATGTAGGTTGGAACTGCTCTTGATACTGTGGAGCAACTTGTGGAAGAACAAGCTCTGGATCCTTTGCTTTTGGATAAGTAGGCATCTTTTATTCCTATTCTTTTCCTTTTTCAATCAATAATATCTTTTTACTTCTTTTTTCAAGGAAAGAAGTTTTTTCTTATTAAAAAAGAAGACCAACGACTTCTGCCAAATTAGACAAGAATCTATTTCAGACTTGCTTATATCATTTATAGTATTGAGATGCCTACAGTTCAGATCCTGCCAACCTAGAGACATGACGTTCTCTGGAACTCTTAACACAAGTGATGCAGGACCAAGATATAAAAGAGAGAATTTAGAGAGATCAATAATATCAAGATGGGGAAGTAGAACCACGAGAGAGAGAATTAAAACCAAAGGAGCGATTGAGGAGATGGAGAACAAGAACTCGAGGAGGAAAACCAATGATCTCAATTTCCATTCATTAACCAGTTTTCTGAACTAAAGTTACAAACTACCATATTTATAGGCAAACCAAATAACAAACTAGGAAAGTAAATCAAAATAAAATAAGGAAATTTGAGAATTGAACACTACCCTAATAGTATAACTCCTAATTAAATGAGAACTAAATATGGACTGATTAATATCATGAACTCGATCACAATAGATATACCTCTTTTAAGGACCCAATTGAAGAGGAAGTAGACATTTTTGTTGACTTCAAAAAATCGTTTAAGTGTAACCATCCCATTTACCCTAAACAATCTAGGATGAGGCCCAGGTTCAAGTTTCATTCGATTTACAATTGATCTCACTACCCTCATGAATGAAAAGTTTGCTAGGTTTACCTTTGAATGGGATACAAGTGTGAAAATAGGGAAGTGTAATCTATCACTCTCACATGACATCATAACGCTGATGGGCTGAAACATAGTCTTGAAAATTTGTGGTGACTTTAAGCTATTTTAAGAATCTTAAACAGTGGGGATGAAAGTGGATCCAAATACATTCACTAATAACCTTGTCTGACAGGATTGTAGAACAAATTTCAAGATAAGATGGGAGTGTTATTGGCATTTCAACACAACAAATATGAAGATGAAGCTCTACAAATCTTCGTGAAAAGCTCCTTTCAGTGACTGGTGCATGGGGCGTTTCTGATGGCCCATGGACTGGAATGGTAGATTAGACATAGGTAGTTTAGTTGATCCCTACAATTTGCTTTTGGGTCTGAGATCGATATTATTAAAAGCGGTAAAGGTTGAGGGAGGAAATTTGCATGTGGAGGCAGACTAAGGCGGCGTTGAATGAATACGGACTGACCCTTGTGCTTGGTTGATTGACGATAGAGAAGTCAGATACAGCTGGCGAGGATGACTCAAAGTGGCTGTCTTATTGGGCTACATGAAGGTGTGATGGTGGCTTTAACGGTTGAGGATGTGTGTTTATTGGTGGAATAGAAGGCGGAGAGCGAGAGGAATACATAGATTGAGAGTATTTTGAGTTTG
>LNSY01113991.1:0-10951 GCA_002024485.1 Artocarpus camansi
AGATGGTAAAATGTACTTATGTTCTTGTATTTCTTGAGATGGAAGTATGAATTATGCCATGTTGCATTGGATGATTTCATGAAAAAAGAAAAATAATTTTATTTGTATATGGATGTATGAAATGAACACTCCAAGAACTAAGCATATAGAGGTCGTAGCGACGTCATCTAATATAAGGTTTAGTAAGCAAGTCAAGTAAGTACGTTTTCACCTACAACATAATGAGGTTTGTGAAAATTTTGAAATTATGTTCTCGATGATTTCTATGATGATTTTATATAATGTTTTATTATGAAAGTTTTGATGTGCAAGAAGGTTTAATGCATGTTTTGATGATGATATATGAAAGCAAGGAAGTTGTTAGCAAGCAGCTACAAGGGCTATCTGGCGAACATTGTGGATAAAGGTCAGGAAGAAAAGGCAAAGATTGAAGATGTTATGGTAGTACGAGATTTCCCAAAGGTATTTCCAAAAGATCTATCAAGCTTACCCCTAGATAGAGATATCGAATTTGACATCGAACATGCTCCAAGCATTGACTTGATTTCCAAGGCACCATATAGAATAGCTCTGGTAGAATTGAAAGAGCTTCATTCTCAATTAAAGGAGCTTCTTGTTAAAGCTTTTATCCAACCTAGTCACTCTTCTTGTGTAGCACCAGTCTTATGTGTTTAGAAGAAGGATGGTTTCACAAGACTCTGCATTGACTATAGAGAGCTAAACCAAGTAACAATCAAGAACAAGTACCCACTGCCTCAAATTGATGATTTGTTTGATCAGGTTAAAAGTGCATCAGTGTTCTCAAAGATTGATTTGCAATCCAGATACTATCATTGTATTTATCGACAATATTCTTGTTTATTCAAAGAGTCAAGAAGAGCATACCGAGCATTTGAAAATTGAGTTGGAGACTCTAAAGAGGCAAAAGTTGTATGCAAAGTTCTTGCTATATGAGTTCTAGCTTGACAGTATATCTTTCCTGGGCCATGTTGTATCAAAAGAAGGAATAATGGTAGGTCCTACTAAAGTTGAAGCTATTCTTAAGTACAAACAACCAAAGAATGCAAGTGAGATAAGAAGCTTTTTGGATTTAGTTGGTTATTACCACAAATTTGTGGAATATTTCTCCAAGATAGCAGTATGTCTCAAAAATCTAACTCGCAAAGGAAAGATGTTTGAATGGACAGATGCATGCAAGAAAAGTTTCAAGAACTGAAGAAAAGGCTGACTACAACTCCAGTATTGGCTATTTTTGGTGGGAATGATAGATTTGTAATTTACAATGACACTTTTAATGTAGGCCTTGGTGCAATTTTGATGCAAAATGTAAGGGTAAATGCCTATGCATCGACACAATTGAAAGAGTACTAAAAGAACTATCCTACTCATGACCTCGAATTGGTGGCCGTAGTTTTTGCACTGAAGATTTGTAGACATTATTTGTATGAAGTTTAATGTAAGATCTTCTTTGAACATCAATGTTTAAAGTACTTATTCACTTAAATAGACTTGAATATGAGATAGCAAAGACAAAATGAAGCGTTCTAGTGGTTGGAGATCGGACCGTCGGTCATGTTCGGCCTGTCGATGTCTAAAGTTCCGCCTACAAAGCAGTTAAAACAGATATTGAAGGTTGTTTTAATTTTTATTTAAATTATGATCTCACTATTTTGGTGTTGATGAACTATTTAAGAAGTACATATAAATAAGTAGCTTAACAAATGTTTAAGATTAAAAAAAGAAACATGTTTGGATCTTGGGGATATGATTTCCAAATTATGTTTTTTATTTAAATAGTTGTTCTTAAATGATGAGAACAAGGATGAATGTAACGATATCTATGATGTCCGTAAGGAGCATTACAAGCTTTGGAATCATAGCAAAATTCTATTTTCAATTCACCTTGCCACATGTTAGTTCAAGTCCTCCAAGTAGGTATATTTTAAGTTAATTGCTATGGATGTAAGTTTAATGATAAGTATAAGATTTAGATGTATAATGATAAATGCCTTAGTGCATAATTTAATAGTGAAATCCTGTCTCATTCGATAAATTGGAAGATTTTCTCTAAGCTTATAATTCTTTTAGGATGCCAAAGATGCATGGCTATAGAAGAATTCAAACTCATGCTTAAGCCACTGCTACTAATGACAACCAAACCAATGAAAAACTGAGGATGATGATTGCTGAATTGCAAAGGCAACTCTAGGATCATAGTAGAGAGATCAAGGAGCTTAGAGATAGTAGCCAAGGAGGTGAAAGGCAAGGTGAGAAGATGCCACCCCCACCTCAGCCACCAAGAAAGGAAGTTCTAGCTCATGCTTTAAAATCAAGATCTGCCTACCAAAAACCATTATTTGTCAAAAGGAAGCGTGTCAAGCTAGTAGATTTTGAAGGTCCTAAGGGTCCCCTAGTCACCTATGGATAGTTAAAGAAAATCAGAGCCATTCTAAAACTCTAGGTTTCACGAAAAATGAGAAGGTCCTCTGTGGCTCATGCAGCCTGACAATGAAAGCTAGAATCTAGTAGGACGTAATTGAATGGAGTAGGAATGTTGACGAGAGGACATGGACTAATTTTGTTTATGAACTCAAAATGAAGTCATTCCATATTAACATTACTCAGAAGCATTATGATGAGTACAAGAACTTATGCCAAGGAGACATGTTAGTTACCAATGTGGTGGCTACATTTGACTAGTTAGCATGTCTTCACCAAGGGATGGTTAGCGATGATGGCATCAAAAGATTGATCAAAGTCCTCAGGCCAGAAATTGTAGCAGTTGTTGATGGGGCGAGCCTACCCAAAAACCAAGAGTAGGTTGTCTGGAGGGCACAAGGAGCTCAATTTCACTTGTCAAAGCAAAGAAGAAACCATACTGATTAGGTCAATCGATGAAAACGCAAACACTCAGAGTTGACCCCAAAACAAAAACAACAACAACAATAGTAGTAGCAACAACAACAGTTAGAGTTGTAAGAACAACAAGAGGAAAGGCAACTCCCAGAACCAGTAGAGTTAAGGACATAAAAAGCATAATGGTAGACAATACAAAAACAATAATAGGCAAATACAACCATGCATCAAATCTGGGAAGAAACATCGTAGTGAATGTCGATTAGGGGCAAACCAGTGCTTCAATTGTGGACGCAAGGACCACGTTGCCAAGAACTGCCCTAACCAGACTATTGTTCAAGCTCACCTCCAGTTTCCTCATTGCAACTCCATCAGATGCAAGCTACTTTAGATGGACCGCTGATTAATTAGGGAAGACTTCAAGCCCCACCTACCAATGCCTGCATTTACACAATGACAAAGGAACAGTGGTTGTTGAAGCCTCTAATGTTGTCAAGGTTAGATTTCAAGTCTTTCATTTAGTGCACATGCTTTCTTTTATATGGGTGCAACACATTCATTTGTATCTTCATCCTTTACTAAGACGTTAGGAGTGCATTTAGAATCCATGAGGCAAGGGTTCACTACAAACCGACCCTCTAGGAAAATGATGATGTCTACGCATTATTTGCATACTGTTCCTCTATGCATTTCTAAAAGGGAACTCTTTATCGATCTTATTGTGATCGATATGTTTGATTATGATATGAATCTTGGGTTGGATTTTTTTAGTAAGTACAATGCTTCCATCAATTGCTAAAAATGAAAGGTGGTTTTTCATCTAGAATGTGAAGAAAGATTCATTTATATGGGCGAGTCCAAGAAAAGCCAAACATGTTTTTGTCAGCTATGAAAGCAAGGAAGATGTTAGTAAGCGGCTACATGGACTATCTGGTAAATGGGTAAAGGTCAGGAAGAAGAGGCAATGATTGAAGATGTTGTGGTAGTACAAGAATTCCTAAAGGTATTCTGAGAAGATCTGTCAAGCTTACCCTGAGGTTGAGAGATCGAATTTGAGATCAAACTCGCTTCTAGGACTAACCCGATTTCCAAGGCACCATATAGAATGGCTTTAGTAGAATTAAAAGAGCTTTATTCTCAATTAAAGGAGCTTCTTATATTCGACCAAGTCACTCACCATAGAGAGCACCAGTCTTATGCGTTAAGAAGAAGGATGGTTTTACAAGACTCTACATCGACTATAGAGAGCTAAACTAGGTAACGATCAAAAACAAGTACCCGCTGCCTTGAATCGATGATTTGTTTGATTAGGTTAAGGGTGCATCTGTATTCTCAGTTGAGATACCATCAGTTGAAGATAAAAATGAAGACATCTCTAAAACAACCTTTAGATTGAGGTATGGTCACTACAAATTCATGGTTATGCCTTTTAGTATAATGAATGCACTTGTAACTTTTAGGAAACTAAAGAATCAAGCAATCAAGGATTTCCTCGATAAATTTATCATTGTGTTTGTTGACAATATTCTTGTTTATTCAAAGAATAGAGAAGAGCATACTGAGCATCTAAAAATTGAGTTGGAGACTCTAAAGAGGATTGAGTTGTATGCAAAGTTTTTGTTATGTGAGTTCTAGCTTGACAATATATCTTTCTTATGCCATGTTGTATTAAAAGAAGGAATAATGGTAGATCCTGCTAAAGTTGAAGCAGTTCTTAACTCGAAACAACCAAAGAATGCAAGTGAGATAAGAAGCTTCTTGGCACTAGTTGGTTGTCACCAAAAATTTGGGGAAGATTTCGCCAAGATAGCAACGCATCTCACAAATCTAACTCATAAAACAAGGAAGTTTGAATGGACAGATGCATGCTAGAAGAGTTTTCAAGAACTAAAGAAAGGTTGACTACAACTCTAGATTTGGCTATTCCTAAAGGGAACTACATATTTTTAATTTACAGTGACGCTTCTAGGGTAGGCCTTGGTGTAGTTTTGATGCAGAATGATAGGCTAATTGCGTACGCATCGACATAATTATAAGATTACGAGAAGAACTATCCTACTCATGACCTCAAATTGGCAGCCATAATTTTTGCACTGAAGATTTGTAGGCATTATTTGCATGGAGTTCAATGTAAGATATTCACTGATCATCAATGTTTAAAGTACTTTTTTACTCATATAGACTTGAATATGAGATAGCAAAGATGGAATGAAGCATGCTGGTGGTTGAAGATTGGACTGTCGGTCATGTTTGACCTGCTGATGTTCGAAGTTCAGCCTACCAAGCTATTAAAATAGATTTTAAAGGTTGTTTTAATTCTTATTAAAATTATGATCTCATTATTTTGGTGTTGATGAACTATTTAAGAAGTACATATAAATAAGTAGTTTAATAAATGTTTAAGATAAAAAAAAGTATGTTTGGATCCCAGGGATATGATTTCTAACTTATGTTTTTAATTTAAATAGTTTTTCTTAAATGATGATAACAAGAATGAATGTAACAATATTTGTAACATTTGTAATGGGGCATTACAGGCTTAGTATCAAAGCAGAATTTCGTTTTCAATTCATATCGTCACACATCAGTTCAAGTCCTCCAAGCAACTATATTTTTAGTTAATTGCTATGGATGTAAGTTTGATAATATGTATAAGATTTAGATGTATAATGATAAATACCCTAGTGCATAATTTAGTAGTGAAATACTATCTCATCTAATAAATTGGAAGATTATCTATAAGCTCATAATTCTTTTAGGATGTCAAAAATGCATGGATATAGAAGAATTCAAACTCGTGCTCAAGCCACTGTTGCTAATGAAAACCAAACCAACGAAAAACTAAGGACAATGACTGTTGAATTGCAAAAGCAACTCTAGGATGAAAGTAGAGAGATCGAGAAGCTTCGAGCCAGTAGCCAAGGAGGTGAAAGGAAAGGTGAAAACATGCCACCCCCACCTCAGCCACTAAGAGAGGAAGTCCCAACTTGTGCTCTAGAAGCAAGACCTGCCTCCCAAAAACCATTATTGGTCAAATGCAAGCTTGTCAAGCCAGTAGATTTTGAAGGTTCTAAGGATCCTTTGTTCACCCAAGGATGGTTAAAGACAATGAAAGCCACTCTAAAACTCATGGGTTTCACGGAAAATGAGAAGATCCTCTATTCCTCATATTACCTGACAATGGAAGCTAGAATTTGGTAGGACTAAATCGAACAGAGCAGGGATGTTGATGAGAGAACATGGACTAATTTTGTTCATGAATTCAACATGAAGTTCTTCCATATTAACATTACTTAGAAGCATTATGATGAATTTGAGAACTTACACCAAGGAAACATGTCAATTACCAATGTGGTGGCTAAATTTGACCAGTTAGCATGTCTTTACCTAGGGATGGTTTGTGATGATAGTGTTAAAAGATTGATCAAAGTCCTCAGGCTAGAAATTGCAAGAGTTGTTGATGCCGCAAGTCCACCTATAAACCAGGAACAGGTTGTCTTGAGGGCGCAACGAGCTAAATTTCACTTGTTAAAGCTAAGAAGAAACCAACCCGATCTGTTCAATTGGCGAACAATGCATACACTCATAGTCGACCTCAAAACCGAAATAACAACAAAAACAGCAGCAGCAGTAGCAACAAGTAGAACTGCAAGAACAAGAAAAGGAAAAGCAACTCCCAGATCCAATAGAGTTAAGGTCATAAAGAGCGTAATGGTAGACAATACAACAACAATAATAGGCAAATACAACCATCAATCGAATGTGGGAAAAAACATCCTAATGAATGCCATTTGGGGACAAACTAGTGTTTCAATTGCGGATGTGGGGACCACTTTGCTCAGAACTACCCTAACCAAACTATTTTTTAAGCTCAGTAGCGAGCTCCTCATCCTAACCCCAACAAATGCAAGCTACTTCAGAAGGACCACTGATTAATTTAGGAAGACTTGAAGCCCCACCTACTAATGCCCGCATTTATGCAATGATGAAAGAACAGGCAACTGTTGTAGCCTCCAATGTTGTCAAAGTTAGATTTCAAGTCTTTCATTTAATGCACACGTGCTCTTTGATATGGGTGCCATGCATTCATTTGTATCTTCATCCTTTATTAAGAAGTTAGGAGTACATTTAGAACCTATGAGATAGGGGTCCACTACAACACTACTCTCTAGGAAAGTGATGATGTCTACGCATTATTTGAGTATAGTTCCTTTATAGATTTCCAAAAGGGAACTCCTTGTTGATCTTATTGTGATCAATATGTATGATTTTCACATGATTCTTAGGATGGATTTTCTAAGTAAGAACAATGCTTCCATCGAATGCTGAAAACAAAACTGATTTTTCATCTAGATGGTGAAGAAAGATTCATCTATGTGGGTGAGTCTAGAAAGAAGCCAAACATGTTTTGTCGGCTATAAAAGTAAAGAAGTTGTTAAAAAGCCGCTGCATGGGCTATCTGGTGAACATTGGCAATAAAAGTCAGGAAAAAAAGGCAAAGATTGAAGATGTTGTGGTAGTACAAGAATTCCCAAAGGTATTTCCAGATGATCTGTCAAGCTTACCCCTAAATAGAGAGATCGAATTTAAGATTGAACTCACTCTTGGCACTGACTTGATTTCCAAGACTCCATATAGATTGGCTTCGATATTATTGAAATAGCTTCATTCTTAATTAAAGGAGCTTCTTGAAAATGGTTTTATCCAACATAGTCACTCACTATGCAGGGCACCAGTCTTATGCGTTAAGATGAAGGATGGTTCTACGTGACCCTACATCAACTATAGAGAGCTAAACAAGGTAAGGATCAAGGGCAAGTACCCGTTGCCTTAAATCAATGATCTATTTGATCAACATAAAGGTGCATCTATGTTCCTAAAGATTGATTTGCAGTAGGGATGCCATCAGTTGAAGATAAAAGTAGGAGACATCCCTAAAACATCCTTTAGATTGAGGTATAATCACTATGCATTCGTGCTTATGCCTTTTGGTCTAACGAATGCACCTGCAGCTTTTAGGGAATTGATGATTTGTATATTCAAGGATTTCTTCGATAAATTTGTCATTGTGTTTATCGTCGATATTCTTGTTTATTTAAAGAGTCGGGAAAAGCATACAGAGCATCTAAGAATTGTGTTGGAGACTCTAAAGAGGCATGAGTTGTATGCAAAGTTCTTGAAGTGTGAGTTCTAGCTTGATAGTATATCTTTCTTAGGCCATGTTTTCTCAAAGGAAGTAATCATGGTCGGTCTTGCTAAAGTTGAAGCTGTTCTTTACTAGAAACAACCAAAGAATGCAAGTGAGATAAGAAGCTTCTTGGGTCTAGCTGGTTATTTATAGAAATTTGTGGATGATTTCTTTAAGATAGCAACGCCACTCACAAATCCAACTTGCAAAGAAAAGAAGTTTGAAAGGATGGATGCATGCTAGAAGAGTTTTCAAAAACTAAAGAAAAGGTTGACTGCAGCTCGGATCTTGGCTATTCTTGAAGGGAACGATGGGCCTTGGTGTAGTTTTGATGTAGAATAATAGAGTAATTGCCTACGTGTCAAGACACTTGAAAGACTATGGGAATAACTATCCTACTCATGACCTCGAATTGGTGGCCATAGTTTTTGCACTAAAAGATTTGTATGGAGTTCAATGAAAGATCTTCAATAATCATGAAAGTTTTAAGTACTTCTTCACTCGATTAACCTGAATATGAGATAGCAAAGATGGTTAGAGCGGGTGAAGGATTATGATTGTGAAATCCTTTATCACCTAGGAAAAGCTAATCGAGTGGCTGATGCTCTAAGTTGGAAGGCGGTTGCAATGTTGATGTCATTATAAATGATGTCTTAGCCTTTGAGGAAAGAAATTCTAAACTTCAGTTTAGAAATCATAACAGGATAACTTTTAGCACTAAATCTTACTCCATCATTGTTTGATAAGATTAGGAGTAAGTAAGACAAAGATGTAAGCCTTACATGGATCAAGTAGGAAATTGGTGTAGGAAAATATGAAGAGTTTCATATTGCAGATGATGGAACTTTATATATTAAGAACCGCTTATGTGTCCCAATGTTGATGGTTTAAGGGAAAGAATGTTAGCAGAAAGTCACGATACTCCTTACTTAATTCATCCTATTGCATCAAAGACGTATAGTGATCTAAGGGACAATTTTTGGTGGTTTGGAATGAAGCATGACGTTGCCATGTATGTGAAGAAACGTTTGACATGTTAGCAAGTCAAAGCTAAACACTAGAGACCTGGCGATGTTTTATAGTCAATTCGGATACTAGAATGGAAATGGGAAGATATTACAATAGATTTCATTATTGATTTGCCCAATACTATGAATGGTATGATGCTATTTAGGTTGTTGTTGATAGACTAACAAAGACGGTGCATTTCATTCCCATTAAGATTACTTACTCTATTGAGTGATTAGCTAAACTTTTTTTCAAGGAGATAGTACAACTTCATGGAATTCCCAAGTCTCTCATCTCTAATCGTGACAGCAAGTTCATGTGCAAGTTCTAGAAAAGTGTATAGACTGCAATGGGAACTAAGGTTGCACTTCAACACAGCTTTCTGCCCTTAGATTGATGGCCAGATTAAAAGGACAAATTTAATCTTAGAGGATATGCTTTAGGCCTGTACTCTCGACAACAAGACCAATTGGTGTAAAATGTTACTCTTAGCAAAATTTGCTTATAACAACAGCTACTAGGTGACGATTAGAAAGGTACCTTTTGAGGCTTTATATGGGTAGAAATGTAGGTCGCCTATATGTTGGCCTAAAGCTGGTGAAAAGAAGATGATGGAATGCATCGACAATTGAAAGACTAATTTTGCAATGAAACTTTTGAGATGATAAAGTTGATAAGGAAGAGAATTGAGATGCCCCAAAGTCCTCAGAAGTGCTACATTGATAAAAGAAGAAGGACATTAGAATTCACAATAGGCGATTTTGTGGGCCTAAAGATTGCACCTATGAAAGGTGTTATGAGATTTGAAAAGAAAGGCAAGTTGTACTTAAGGTTTATTCGACCTTATGAAATTGTGAAACAGATTGGCAAAGTAGCTTATCAATTGAGATTTCTATCAGAGATGTCAGCAATTCACAACGTGTTTCATGTTTCAATGCTCAAAAAGTATGTCCCAGATCCTACACACCTGATCAAGCCACAGGTGGTTGAAATACAAGAAGACCTCAATTACGAAAAGCCAATAGAGGTTTTAGATCAAAAAGCCAAGATCTTGAGGAAAAAAGAGATTCCTTTGGTCCAGGTGTTACGGCAAAATCACCAAGTGGAAAAAACTACATGGGAATAAGAAGATGAAATGAGAGCCAAATATCCGTAATTATTATAAATTTCAAGGACGAAACTCTTATTCCATGGGGAGAATTGTAACAACTACCAATTTTCATGTAATGGTTAATGATAAAGATTTAACGACATTAAGTATTTTCTTTATGAAATAATGTTACTGACCCTTTTTATTTTAAGTATGATGATAGGTGATGGTCATGTGGAATTGATGTGCTTAAGGTGTTTATGTCATTAAAATGTATGCATGATAAGTATTTAATGTTTTGTTTTTGTATTTTTTTAAATGTGATATTGTGGCAGGCTGAACTTTCAATTTCGGCAGGCCAGATTATGCTTCCAAAATGGCAGGCCAAATTTCACTACTTCAACTGGTTGATCCTATGTCGTCGACAGGCCAAAGTCTACCGACGAGCAATCAGCAGTTATGTTAGACAAAGTTAGAAACGTTGATTTATTAGCCTAGTATTATGCCTTTCCTATTTAATTATTTCCTTAGTTGACTCATTTGTAATCAACACCACACCTCCTTCTTTAGTTATTCATAGGTAGCTTTGTTTGGAAATTAACCACAAGATTAAATAACATGATATCTATTTACAAAGCCCCAAATGGCCAGCCAGTGGTTGAAGATTGAACTACCGATCATGTTGGGCTTGCCAATGTCTGAAGTTTGGCCCACCGAACTATTTAACAAATTTTCAAGGTTGTTTTTGCTAGAAAAATAGTACGTACTGGAATTTTAAAATTTTTTATATCAAAGTATTTTCCAAAACA
>LNSY01114793.1:0-11386 GCA_002024485.1 Artocarpus camansi
AAAGGTTTTGTGGGAATTAATTTTAATTTTCCGCTGCTTATTTGAATTACAAAATCCAACAAAACCCAACAAAATGCTAGAGTGAGTACAATTCTGACAGTTGAGGGCTTAATAACAAGACTATAAATCTCTAAAAAATCAATTCTTGGGGTTTGAAGGAAGCCTTTGGCAACTAACCTTGCTCTATAACAATGTATTGAACCATCAGGGTGAAGTTTCGGTTTGAACACCCATTTATTTCCTACACCATTGTAGCCAGGACTAGTAGGGACTAAATCCTAGGTGCGATTACACAAAAGGGCATTATACTCCTCCTCCATGGCCTGCTTCCAATGGGGATTTGATAAAGCTTAAGTTACACATGTAGGTTCTATTGGACCAGGGTCAACAGACAAAGGATGTTTGACTATAGTAAAGGTTTTTTATTTAAAAATGCCAACCTTAGAGCATGTAATCATAGGGTGACTCGGAACTTGAGACTTTGGTGGTTTCTTAGCAAGGCAAGATGTTTGACTCAGTTGTGCAACAATAGGTACTTTACCAAGTGAGGTACATGGTAAAAATGTGTTTTCAATAGTTGTAGGAAAGATTTGGTCATCAGAGGAACAGTGAAAAGTAGAGAGATCAGGACTTACCTCATCAAGAGTATTTTTAGATGAACTTAATGAATATGTACCAGTTGTTGATGCTAGTGTACCTAGAGTAAAGACAAGTTATGATGATATAATTTGAGAAGTTTTCACCTGAGGATTGTGATTTGCACCAAACAACTCAGAATATGGAAACTTAATTTCATTGAAAGCAACATTGGAAGAGATATAGATACGACCAGAGGGATGAAGACACTTATAGCCTTTATGAACAAGACTATAGCCCAAAAATAGGCATTTAAAGGATTTGTATTGAAGTTTGTGAGTATTGTAAGGACAAAGATGTGGATATACTGAACAACCAAAGACTTTGATAAAAGAGAGGTTAGGAGCATAGTGGAATAATTTTAAAATGGACTAATGTTTTTAAGAACAACAGATGGGAGGCGATTTATGGTGAAGGCTGCAGCAGAAAATGCATCCCACCAAAAGGAGAGAGGCATAGAGGTTGAGCTAGATAAGTCAACCCAAGTTCAACCATATGTCTATGTTTGCGTTTAGCTTTGCCATTTTGCTCATGAGTATGTGGGCAAGGATGTTTGACACCAATATAAATTGAGCTAGAATGGGAGCAAATGTTCTATATTCACCCCCTAATTTCTTTGTATTATCTTAATAGAGGTGTCAAATTGATTTTCAACCATTTGTTTGTAAGTTTGAAAGACAGACAAGGCCCAAGATTTAAGTTTGAGTGGATAAATCCAAGTGTATCTGATGTAATCATCTAGAAAGTGAATATAATATTTGTAACCTTGTGATGACAACATTGGTGTAGGCCCCCACAAATCAGTGTGGATCAATTGAAGGGGACAAGTTGTTTTGGTTATTGACAAAGAGAAAGGTAAGGTATGACTTTTGCCATATTGACCTAAAGAGCAAAAAAAATCTTTATTACTTGGCACTGCAACATTACAAGTTTTGAGAGCAATAGAAATGATCCTACTAGAGGTATGGCCTAGGCGCATATGCCAAAGGATTTGTTCATCAGATTTTGACATTGTGAAACAAGTAGGTTTACAAGGCAAAATCTATACAGGACAATTATCATAACATGTTTTATTTGAAATGGAAACTAAACATTTCTGCTGTCGACAACAGTTTGTGATATAGAATAGGAATTTGACATACAATTTGTAGGTTGAGAGACACCACCACAACTTCCTTTATTCTTGGTTGAATGTAAAGCATTTGGAATTGGCTCATCATTTAACAGAGTCCATCCCTAAAAGTTCTTGTGAGTAGTACCTTCCATGTGAACTTGTCCTTGACAACACAAACAGTAGAGTGAAATTCAACAAAAACATTATTTTCATATGTTAGCTTGGAAACGCTAATCAAACTCTTTTTTATTGAAGGAACATGAAGAACATTCAATAGTGTAAGTGACTTGGAATATTGAGTTGGTAAATTAATGGAACCAATATGTGTAATGTCAAGATATTTACCATTTCTAACCATAAATTTTCACCTCCATTATAGTCCTCTTTTAGACTCAGATTTTCAAGATCTATTGTGATGTGATGAGTGGCTCCAGTATCAGCATACCAACTTGGATCTTCTACTGTCTCAAGTCCAACAAAAAATATAGTTGCTTTTCCCTTGAATTGATTATTGGTGGTGTTGTTTCCATGAGAAGTTGGCTAATAAGATTCATCCATTCTGTACCAGCAAGTTAGGGCAATGTTACCCTGCTTTCCACATATTTGACATGTTGGTTTAGATCCATGGCCTCTAAAGTTACAACCCCTTCTACCTCTTCCTTTATGGAGATAACAACCGCAAAAATTTCCTTGATTGCCAGTTGAAGTTGTTAAATTTGCTATTGCATTGTTCAACTCAAGAGACATAACACTGTTTGTTATTCTATATGACTTTTTTGAGTAAGTACCACTGCCTAAACTTCTTGAACAGTGAGATCCTTAGATTCTAAGCGAGCATTGACCATTGCGACTACAACATCGTATTCCATAGGCAGTCTAGCAAGGTTGACATAATGAGATCTTCATCAAATTTCTCATAACCAGCCATAGCAAGAGAATCTGGTATGCTTTCCATTTTTGAAAATAATCTAAATAGAAAAAGAGCCTTTCTTGGTGGTTTGAAGTCGAATCTTAAGATTTAGGAGACGTGCCTTCAATTGAACAATAAATAGGTGTTCAAGTGAGTTCCACACCACATAAGACGTACGCAGTCTTGCCACATTTTGAAGAATTTGAGGCGAGAGTGATGAGAGCAGCCAATTGAGGAGAAGTTGATCCTCACAAATCCATTGTTCATATTCTAGATTTAATTCTTGAATTACATCACCATTTAACTATCTAGATTCAAGGAATTCAAAAGGACAAGGTTTGTTACCAAGGACGTAGCCTTGAAGGTTATGACCTCGAAGGGCTAGAAGGACCTATGATCACCATACCAGGTAGTGGTTCCCCTCCAGCTTGATAGAAATTGTTGTACTTAGAGTCGATGCAAACAGAGAACAAGAATTTAACTTCAAGAACTAAGCAACTTGAGAACAAAAGGCAATAGTAGAGGTGATAGATTGTGAATCTAAAGAAGCAGCTCCAGTCACCATGGAAGATCCACAGATCCGTGCATGATGTCACCAAGAAAGCTCAATCAAGACTAGCTCTAATATTAACTAAGAGCTGTGTGTTTGGCAGCTTAGAAAAATGAGAGAAAAATGTCTAAGAGGAGAAAAACGTGGAGGAGCAAGAATGAACTCTCAACACCTTTCTGAGAGTGTATCAAATATATTTATTCTTGTTGTATTAATACAATTGATAACAAACTGTAACTGAATTTCTAACAAAAAAAATTTCCTCCTAACAGACTGTTGACCAACCCTACATAACAACTTTTAAGTTTGTTACAAGCTATAGCTCAATTTGTTAATTAAAGATGAATTAGTTGTTTACATTTTATTCTCTAACACAGGATTTGACATTTTGAGAATAATCGCTTTAGTGTGTGTGAATAAGAGAACATAACTCTTAAAATAAGGGTCTTTGGGCCTATATATAGAGGTCAGGTTTAGCACAATAGAATTTCAAAAAGTAGTAGGCCTAAGCGGTTGAAAGTGGAATGGTGACATGTGTCCAGTGATTATTGGTCTCACATATCATTCTGGTTTAGCTCAAATAACCACTCTCTTGGTGGATTGTAATCGCCCTTTAGCAGTTATCAACCCAAAATCGATTATTTTTATAAGAATCAAGCATTTCGACTACAACACTTGAGGAACTGACCACAATGATATGGTTAGGACGAGTTGAGTTGACTTCAGCCACACAAGGTGAGCACATCAAGCATTAGAGGTTGTTGACTCAATTGGGCTCGCTTCATATGTAACACAACTTGGACTGTTCTTATATCTTGTTGTAAGACTGGGCCTATCCAAATCAACCCCTAACACACATGTGATTCTACAAGTTTAGGCTATAATAATAATAATAATCATAATGTCTATGCTTTAATAAAATTTCTCTATTAAGGTATGAAAAAAATACACTATAAGTAGAAAACAGTTTAAAACCATTAGACTTTCTTTAGGTTCTTTCAAGTTGACATATTTTTTAATTTTTTTTATTTTAAATCCTTCATTACGAATTCTAAATCAAGTACCAATACTCATACTTTATTTGCCACTTAAAAGTGTGAACATAACACATTTGATGTGTTATTTTATTATATGTTCCAATGCGTAATGCTATTTCTAATGCTATGTCTATATTTTGTCATAGTTATTAAGCGTTAAAGCTTGTAAAAATAAACCTTGTATATTAAAATAATTTTAAAGTGACAAAGTTGTAACAATTAAAAAGAAAAAAAAATCAATCTAGCAACTAATAAGAATCAAACGCTAAATTTGTCATATGTTATACTCGATGGCAAATTTGTTACAAAGTTTTGCTTATGACAAATTTAGAATCAACAATAACATTACATAAAATAATATTTTTTTAACATTTAGACGTCAAATTGACCATTGGCACATTAATTTTGCATTGCGTTGGAGATGTTTTTAAGTTACCAAAAACTCTTATCATATTTTAGAGTTTAACACATTTAGACATTTACAATCAATTCATATATTTTCTCGATCAACTATCTATTTTGACCTAAAACTTAAATGCTCTAAAGGAAAAAAAAATGAAATTTAACAATTAAAAGAAATCCTAAAAAAAAGGAAAAATATCTTCAGTTAGGCTACCAAAATGCTTTTTGCCACTTCTCTAGACAATAGAAATCTCCACTTTGGGGTTGGGTTCAAGCAACGAAAAAGCTCAAGGGATGGGACACTCTCCCATCGATCCTACTCAGAAAGTGGTTTAGTTTTTTTCCTTGATCTTTTGAATTTTTAGGTTTTTTTTCTCTTCTTTGAGGGAATTTTGTCCTATTAAGTTCAAAAAGATAGTTGATCAAGAAAATATATAGATTGAGTATTAATTTGCAACCTAAAGTTTTTTCTTCTTTGAGGACAATATGGTCTTTTACGCTAAAATAGACAGTTGATTGAGAAAATATATAGATTGAGTATTAATTTGCAATCTAAAGTTCTAAATATGCTACACTATAAAATACAATTTACAAGAGATGATTTTTTGATAACATCAAAATACATTACACAAAAATGAGAAAAAAAAAACATTTTCTGAATATGATATAATTTTAATGTGATTGACATTTCATAACTATATTTTTACTTGTAGGATATTTTTTATACTTTATGATAGAACCTTTCCACCTAGTTATGTTGGGAAAAAAAGAAAGTCTAGACAATTTTTTTTTTTTGGTTGAAGTTCACCTAAAATTTCAAGCATACATTTAAAGAGCTTTCTAATTTTAGTATTATGTAATTTAGAACACTTTTTAGAACTTTATAATAAGAGGTGATAGTGTAGCAGGAAAAAACAACCTATTAGGGCTCTCTCAACTAACATATTAGGATCCATTTTTATTGTTATAATGACGTTAATAATTTGCCTTTCATTGGCCTACCAAACAAGGTTTGAGTCAATGTGACCTTAGGCTCTTCGAATGTCAGTCGACGAAACTATGAGTTAAGTTTCTTTCCGTTTCACATATGATTTCAATAGATCAACCCATAGAGTGGAGTGTAAAAAGAATCCCTTTTTTGCGATTAGCCAAAAAGAAAAAAGGGAAAAAAAAAAAAAGGTTAGAACTTCTTTTGGTTGGTTCAAGTAAACGAGTGAGTTGGTTTAGAGTATTCCATTGGGAAAAAGGTAATGAATGCTTACGAGCACCATCTAACCATGCAAAAATAGGTAAGCATTCGCAAGAGTTGTACATCTTAAGTAAAGATAACCAAAATCTTTGTTCTGTTATTGAAAAAGTATCTGAATTTTGTTACTGTTTTCGGTTTTTCCCAAAAAAAAAAAACAATTTACACAAACTTTAAGACATGTATGATGCAATTACTCAAAAGCCTTTTTCCTAGCAGCCCCCAGGCACAAACATACATCATAGGTCAAACAAAGAGGCTCTTTCAAAATCAGGACCAGATATATTGATTAGACTTTCCAAGAGGTCTCTATTCGTTGAAAGGAACATACAAGACAAAACTTGCAAAGCTGTGGCTTGTGTTTAATTCCCTCTCTTTTCCTTACCCTTTTTTTTATTTTTTTTATTATTTTTTTTTTTACATGTTAGGAATAACCAATAAAAAAAAATTGTTTCAATATCTTAAACATCCAATGTAAAACAAACTCTTGTGAAATATGAAGTTTTGGAAATGTTTGGGATCATGATTGATTGTCATCTGTGCAACTGAGATCATCATGGTCACTTTAACAAATATACAAAAAGAGGGAAAAAGAAAAAGGAAAAAAAAGAAGAAATAAATAGAGCTGTCCACAAAATGCAGAACATTGGGAAACAGTTGCTCAAGAAATATATATATATATCTATGGATATTCATATATAGAGGAGCATCATCACATGGGAATGCCAATCATGAAAAGATGTGAATGAGACAATGGCAGAGGATTTGGTGGAGCCACATAAATGCACAACTCATTTGTCTATCCCTCAAACCCCCTATTTAAGATCTTTAATCTTAAAAAGAAAAAGGAAAACTCAACCAAACTCCCCGACAGATGGAGCATTAGTATACCCTCTATATTGCATTTGTGTCTACCAAAAAAATTGATCTTTATTTTCATATTTTGTGCCTACAGATAATTTTATCAAAATTTAGTATATTCTGGGCAAAGAATGACACCCATCTTAATGTCCTGTACCACTTGTGTGTCCCTGCCCTTTGCTAAGATAAAAGACACGTAAGCTTTGTAAAGACAGAAGGTACCTTAATTAGAACATTCATATATATATATAGAGAGAGAGAGAGAGAGAGATTTTTTCAGTCCTTCGGATGGACCATCCCTGCAATGTAACATATAACACACTAAAATAATAATAATAATAACAACAACATTGATATTAGAGACACGTAATATTAGGATATTGACTTTAAACGATGGGGTTTTATCACTTTGATACCTAGTATTTTAAGGAAATTATATTGATATCCTATTATTTGAAAAATTATCAAAATAGCATCTTGTAATTTTTAAAAATATTATTTTATATTCTAAATCTATGTTTCATGATGTAAAATTTCCAACTTACTTTATTATCAATGATCCCAGATAATTTTGTTAAACCAATAAAAAAATAAATACAAACAATGCCAAAAAATAAATCCACATATGCGCTTTTCTTTGATGAGTTTTGTTTAACATTTTGTTTTAATTTTCAACTATAATTTTACCAAAATCAATTTGGAGTTCATTAATAAAGTGATAAAAAGGAATTTCATGTCAAAAAAAGACCTCAGGATACAAAATGATACTTTTATAAACTATAAAGTGCTGTTTTAGAATTTTTCAAACAATTTGGTACCAATGTGATATTTATCTAAAACATAAGATATCAGAATCATAGTAACCCTAAAGGCCATAACAATCCTCTTTAGCCCATGCAACAAGTTTAAAAGCACTTGGGGTCCCAATAGCATTAGAGGGGGCTAGAATAAGACCCAACGATGGGCCTTTGATTTGTTGATTTTGGGCCGTTAGCAGGTCCCTTGGGACCATAGCACTCAGGCAAGGGTAAAGCTTTCCCAGTCGTACATTGCCACTTGCTCCTTGTGTGACCAATCAATACTAACTGCTGCTTCTTTGCAAGCACTTTGTGATCTCACCGGGACATGCTTAGGTCCCTGCAGGCATATTAAACATGGAACTGATAACCCATTTAGAAACATAGTTCGAACCTAAAATACCGCAGCGATTCAAAATCTATACGAGACAACATTGCTACAAAAGCAGGTAAAATTAGTCTTTTTTAGTTCGAACTACGGTTCCAATCAAGCTATAAAAAGTTCAGCACAGTAAAATTTTCTCAAACATGTGCAAAAGAAAAGAAAAAAAAAATAGTGAAAGTTTTGAAGTGTTCTCGTAAGCTCTGCAATGAATTCAACATACATCAGATGGCATGCGAATCCTGTTCATCTGCAATAGAATAGTAGAGAATATAAATCAGAAATGAACCGTTGAATTTTCACAAACAAGACATGTCAGATAAAAAGAATCAAGAGGAGATTTTAAAAATTGTATTTGCTAAAACTCTTTGTGCTCTGTCGTTGCAGAAGATGAGGAGCGTGACATTCATCATTTGGGCAAAAAAATGTTGCATATTAATCAGCTTAGACAAAGTAAAATAAAATAAAATAAAATCCCTCCGAGGATTAACTTGAGGGGTCATCCCTTATCGGCCAGAATACAAGGGTCACTTGTCGACTGAACTATAAGTCATTCAGCCATAGCAAAAACGTGTCTCCATTGCAAGCCGTCTTTACGAAAATTGCCCCGGGAGAATACCAGCAAACCGCAGCATCAATTCAGACATCTTGAAGCAAGGCGTAGAGGCTCCTACTTCGCCCTGGAAAATGCGGGGGAAGCATCAACACTTTCCTCATACTAAAGTTTCTGTACTACTAAGAGGAATTGATAATATCAATTTTTCAAGGACATATTCCACCAAGAATTCATATGCAATGAGAAAGCATGAAAAAACTTCCCCACAATTCAGAGAGTTTAATCCATTTATCTAGTGTTAATGGATAGAAGATACATATAAAAAATAAACATGAAGTAGAACTTTCACAAGAATACAATATCTATGAAGTTAATTTGTAACCTGTTTCCTATTTGTATGCATAAACCAGGTCCAAGTATTTCATAACTTGCTCATCATTATAAGATTAACAAGAGGATGGTGAGATTTCAGTGTTAGAATAGGCTAAGCTGTTTGCACAATTATGCTGCATTTCTTTGTTAGCTTTAAAGATAATAAAGTGCAAACAACGAAAAGAAGATAAAATTCAATAGACAACGGTAAGGAACATGTCCTTCTTGGAAAAATGTCAATTACATTGAGTTGAAAATTGACAACCATATTTTATAAGCCTTATTCAAGGAATGGAAAAAACTGTCCCTTTTCTTACATTGTAACAATTTCACTGGAGAAAAGAAAATGCTGGATCGGAATCTACAGCTAGATTGAAAACATAAATGATCCTGTCATCTTACTCGTATGCTTGTATCTCCAGAAACCAAGTTTCTGAGCTCCAGCAAATGTTCATCGTTTGATATATTGAGCAAAAGACGAAGATTAGTCATCATTTCTTCTTGTTCCCAACTTAAAGGCCCCGATGCATGCAGTGCCTCCATAGTACAACAATAAGCATGTAACTCTAACCTATGGATCTCAGCAGCCAATTCCTCCTTTGTGGGACGGAGACAATTTCCTTTCTCACATCTCAACTGACAAAATGATTCAGCATCATGACAATCCAAATCTTCGACAGGACTGACTGAAACATGACAAGGTAATGTACGGTTGTTGCTGTTGATGCTACAACTACCAACGGAACATGAAATACTATCTCCATCATCTGGTTGTATATTTGCTGCAAATGAACAACCAACAATTCCACTTGGCTTCTTCCTACTAGACTCTGCTTCAGAAAACCTAGTCATTCTGATCTTAAATGAAGCATGTGCTTCCTTTCCACCAAGCACATCTCTTGGTATGCCATCATCAACCTGTTCAGCTAATAACGATGTATTTAAAGGAGACACTTGGTGACATCTGCCCTCACTCTCAATAACTCTAAATTTCTTAGGAGTTCCAGCGTGTGCATCAACTTGAGTAGAGAAATAAGGTGATGATCTTTTTCGTGTTTTTGACGACGCAAGGCGAGATTCCTGGTAGCTTAACTTGTTTGTAAGAGGAAAACAGTGACCATTTACACGTGGATTTATCCTTGTGTTTATCTTGTGAATTTGGGAGCGGGAGCTTGAGTTTTGATTGTCCTTTATATTTAAGATGTCATCATGCTTGCCATTATCATAATTTCCAGACCCCTGTGTCCACAAAGCAAATATAGAACAAAAGTTGGAAAATAAAGAAGGACAAAGAGGACAGTGAATTGTGAAAAAGAGAGAGAGAGAGAGAGAGAGAGAGAGAGAGAGGGGAAACTAGAACATAAATCAGAGGACATCTCCTATTATTTTTCTTGTTTTTAAACTCGTTAACAATGTAAAAGGGTTGAAATTACAAGATGATCACAGGGATAACGGGCATGAATTACCAATTTCAAAACAAACGAGTATTTAGAAACTTCATAACACTGATTTTTATATTAATTTCAAACCACTACTTAAAAACATCAAGATGTATCAACTTGGAAAAAACATGAAAAGGCCAAGTAAAGCATAATTGATATTAGTCGGCCTATGAAAAAACATAGTGCATGGATATAATTGGGAATGATTAAAGACTCAAGGAAATGGTAAACAATGGGAATGAAATTACCTTTCCAATGACAGTCCATTGATCATCTCGCCAAAACTGTCTGACCCGGACGTCAAATTTACTGACTTTATATTCCCAAGAGGATCCAAGTAACCTGACCAAAACATATTTCTTCCCCGTAATTTTAGAGATTGTGGCCAATTTCCAAGAAGAATTATAAAACACCTCTACAAGATCACCAGCAACCCAAGATGCCGAAACTTCTAGAGGAGGAGGACAAGGCCTAATATCCTTTCTAGATACTCTCTCCACAACCAGAGCACCCCCTAATCCCTCATATCTAACAGTGTAGTTGTGGCCATTGCCACTGATTATCTCAGCACATTGCCACGACCCCGAAGGGGCCTCCTTCTTGCACAACACTTCTACTTTACTTCCTTTTTTGAACTTCATGGTGGCCGAAATGGCAGGTAATATTCTGAAGCACAAATCTGGAGAGCAATAGCAAAATCAATGCAAGAGATTGTTTACAAAGCAGAAAAATTTGGCTTGCAAAGATCTTGCTTAATGCAGGAAATAAAAAAATGTTAATAAATAAGAGTAGACAAATTATAAACAGCAATTGAGTGGGTGAATAACATAGATATGAAAGAAAACATAACAACATTTTGGGATCTGATAATTACAGATGAGAAATATTATACAATGCAATTGGAAAAAAAGATTGCAGAACAAATTTAGTTTTACAAGAAATTAATTTAATTGGCCTGCATAAAAGTGATTATTTATTAATAGCTACATTGCAACACAAAAAAACATAATTATTTCATCCTGCAACATTTGCCCATAGAATAAGGATCTTGAAAAAGAGAAGAGGAGAAAAAAAAAAAAAA
>LNSY01114818.1:0-10107 GCA_002024485.1 Artocarpus camansi
ATGCAAGGTTTTAAAGTTTGCATGGGGGCTGCTAGGTGGGGAAAAAAGAAATTCGTAGGCGCAAAAAAGGAAATTTGTAAGGTTTGCATGAACAACTAGGACATAGAGGGCAATACTAGAGGACGCCAGGTCTGATGAGGCAATCACTTATTACCAAATGATCTCCTTCCTCTTCCGAAACCAAAATCCGTAAGCTTCCCTTTTAGCATAGTAACAAACCACAAGGAGAAGAAAAATATCGAGAGAGAAACGAGAGAGAGAGAGAGAGAGAGGTAAGGTAGCTATAGCTTTGCAATGAGGAATCATGGTGGTAATACTAGTTTTAACAAACGATTTTTTGCATATTGGCCCTTACAGTCTTCTTTCTCATCAAAAACACTTGTTTTAGTCTTGGTTGCGATTAGTCTTCCTTTGGTAGTGCTTTCTGGGCTTTTTTCATTTCTGGGTTCAAAATCCTCAAACTGGGTTTGGAGCTCTGTGTCCTCTAGTACAAATTCTGAAGTTTCTAGGTTGAAGAAAAATGATATAGTTTTTGATGATCATGATTTTTCTTCAAGAGATCATGATCATGTGGTTGTTATGGATTTGAGGTCAAACATGGTTGAGGATGTGAATAACAAATATTATAAGGAAGAAGCTATTTCTGATGATTCTATGTTAAATCGGTCTTTTTCTCCGCCACTTGCCATAGAAGCTATTTCTCAAGAATATTCTGTAAGTTTTTATTATATTTTATTTTTTTGGTTATTTTCTTTCACATGCAATTCATTTTCTGCTCTTGGTTTGTAAAATTAGTTCATCCCTTTTTACGCTTTTTCCGTTCGATTGAGTTGTGTGGTAAAAATAAAGTAAAGTTTTTAGGTGTGGCAATACCACAAAGCAAATGAAAGCTTTTATTTTGTTTTTGATTTTTGGGTCCTTTTTTTGTGTTCAATGAATCAATATTTGGGTGGTCAGTTTGACCGCTAGTGAAGTTGAAAAATTCTTCCTTTGAGTATTCTAGAGTTTTGACCCAAAGGAAAAAACTAGTAACGGGTAGAAGAATGGGAAAAATACAATTTGGATTTTTATTGAAAAACCAAGCACGTTTAGAATTTTTAAATACAATGTGAAAAAAAAAAAAAAGAAGATGTATAGGTAGCCCAGTTCTCTCGTATCTAGGTTGATGCTGTCCTCAAAAGGAATTAAAAAAAGAGAGTCTAGTTTGATGCATTTGAACATGTTTTGTTGTTTATTGAAAAAAAAAAAGTTTTTTTTTTATATTGACTGTTTGGGTAAATGAAACAGTACAGATATCCGTCTTCAATAATATGGTGAGTGTATTTTAAGAAAGTAGTAATGTCATTCCAATGTTATAAATGAAAGACATGCATGTTCTCGATCTGACCATCCTCATTATGGCATATGCTTGGTAATGACATATTTTGGCAACTTTTTAATTTTCATAGGCATCTACTACCTAATTGTCCTCCTTCCTTGTATTTGTAATTTGATTAATTATGCTTGTAAATTATTATTATTTATCTTCTTTTTTTTACATTAGTTGGTTCTAATTAACTTTTCAGTTAAAAACAGTACAAAACTATCACATGTTACAGTAAAAGCAAAAAAATTAGTATAAAGTTCTCACATGCTATCGTGTTTATAGTTCTAATCAATAGTTTTAATTACTATGCCAAACACTCTATAATCTGGATAACAAGATTTGAACTCTATTCTCTTTAATGAAGTCGGGGTAAATTTACCGTAAAATTATAATTGTACCACTAAACTATATTTGCCAACACTTTTATATTTATTGATTTAGAATTTTGCTCCTACTGATTTTGACCCATTGATTGTTTTAATTAACAGAATGGTACCAAAGAAAACAGGTTCAATATTTCGGTGAGTGAAGAACAAATTGTTGCTCCATTGTTGAATGAGTCACATATTGTTCCTTTGGTAAAAGCTAGACGACGGAGAGAGTATACCAATTTAGAGAGGCTTGAAGCCCGCCTAATGAAAGCTCGATCTTCAATTAGTGGAGCTAAAGTTGGGAATCAAACGGAAGATCCTGAATATGTCCCAACGGGTCCGATGTATTGGAATTCCGAAGCCTTCCACAGGTAGTACTACCAAAGAATTGGTGATATTATTATGATTGTGAGGAGTGAATTGTCCTTTTTTTGCATTAGCAATGTAGAACTGTATAATTTTAACCGTTCTCATGCAGTGAGTTTACGAGAACTTCATTAGTGCTATTTTTTGATTATTAGATCTAGTCAAAATCATTTTTTTATTCCTAGCAGATTTAATAATTGAAACATATGTATTTATTCGAAGATTACGTTTTTCAATACTTAATGTAGAAATCTCCTAATGTTAAAATCTACTTGTTAAAATAAATCAGGATATATTAATGTCTCGATATAGTTTTCAATTGATCTAATCTTTGTATGTACCATGTGTTAGTGATGTAGTTCCATTTGGGATCAATTTCAGGAGCTACATGGAAATGGAAAAAGAGTTCAAGGTATTCATATACGAAGAAGGCGAGCCTCCATTGTTCCACAACGGCCCTTGCAAGAGCATATACTCCATGGAGGGGAACTTCATCCATGAAATCGAGATGAACAACCAGTTCCGAACCAAAGATCCGAACAAAGCACACGTTTTCTTCCTCCCCTTCAGCGTGACAATGTTGGTCCAATACGTATACGTCCGCGATTCGCACGATTTCGGTCCCATCAAACACACCATCGTAGACTATGTCAATGTTGTTGCAGAAAAATATCCCTTTTGGAACCGAAGCCTCGCAGCTGACCATTTTATGCTTTCCTGCCATGATTGGGTACACTTCTCATACCTTGCAACATAACTAGTATTGTTAATTAGTTTAAGTGGCTTCCTCTTTAGTTTAGTCACATAATATAATACACGAACATCGACATGTTAATTAGATTTAGATTGGTACAATTCTCATTCTGGTATGTTAATTGTTAGATTATCATTAATAAAATTCTTATTACCTTAATGCTAATCAGATTATGATTGGAATCATTCAAAAATACCGTTTGTCTCATTATATTGTCACACATTACTCTCATTTCTTGGTTCAAACCACATGCGTATCACATTATTTTTTTTTTCTCTATTTTGATTTGTAAGTATTTGTCCTTTTTATTAGGGGCCAGAAGCTTCCAGATCCAACCACTTTCTGCACAAAAACTCAATAAGAGTTTTATGCAATGCCAATACCTCCGAGGGTTTTAACCCCTCCAAGGACGTCTCCTTCCCGGAAATCAACCTCCTAAGCGGCGCGACCGATGGCTTACTAGGCGGTCCATCGACATCTCGCCGTCCCAATCTTGCTTTCTTCGCCGGAGGGGTTCACGGACCAATCAGACCTATACTCCTAGAGCATTGGGAGAACAAAGACGAGGACATGAAAATCCAGCAGTACCTCCCCAAGGGGGTCTCCTACTACGACATGCTTCGAAAGAGCAAGTACTGCATTTGCCCGAGCGGCTACGAAGTGGCCAGCCCGAGGATCGTGGAGGCGATCTACACGGGGTGCATCCCGGTGCTCATCTCCGACCACTACGTCCCACCTTTCAGCGACGTTTTGAATTGGAAATCATTCTCCGTCGAGGTCGCGGTGAAGGACATTCCCAACTTGAAGACAATCCTAAAGAGCATTTCTCCTAGACAGTACATAAGGATGCAAAGAAGAGTGCTTAAAGTGAGGAGACATTTTGAGGTCAATTCTCCACCTAAGAGGTTTGATGTGTTTCACATGATTCTTCATTCGGTTTGGCTTAGAAGACTTAATATCAGAATTCGCGATCATCAATAAAGCTGATGATGATCATCTAATTTGAAGGGCTGTGATCATTTTGCTTAATGATGATGATATCAGACCATTCTTTTGGCCTTTGTGTGCAACCAGTTGAATTAATGTACAATAATAAGGTCTTAATAAGTACTAGTGCTCTAATGTGGGTTTAATTATCTGCTTTAGTGCATGCATAATATTCCTTATAGTACAAGAATTAGCGAGTTGTTTAAAGATGAATCGTAAAAAAAAATAAAATAAATATATATAAATAAATAGTGTTGTAATTTTTTTTTACCTTGGTTGAAATGCAAAGTGTTATAGAAAAAAAAAATCGTGTTGTAATTTTAATTTTTTTTACCATGGTTGAAATGCAAAGTGTTATAGTGGTTGTTTTGGCCAGACATTGATTGATGATTATTGGATTCCAGCAAAGAGAGAGAGAGAGAGGAGGGAGAGAGAGAGGGAGAGAGAGAGATGTTGATGATTATTTGACAATGTGCATCGTCGATTCTCACCATGATTTGTGGACAATAATTGAGATTTTCAGTGTGCTTCTGACAATGTTCCCTCTAAATGGTCACAAAGCACCTGTGAAGACAAAATGGCAAATTTTCAGTGCTTTTATTGCAACATTTTTGCACAAGCATTTGGGAGCGTATTCTTTTCTCTACTACTGCCACCACAACAGTGGCAGTAACAAATTTTACGAATTGTTATTTTTTTAACAAAACATCACATGTCATTTCATTAAAAGGACAAACTCATCTGTTTCTTTAAATCTTTCACAGTCTAATTGAACTAAGATTTGTTCTTCAATTTTTCTCCCTTTTTCATTCTTCTTAGCTGCTACTCTAATGACTCTATATGTAAGATTTTGGTGCTGAACTAATTCATTTGAGCGGAGACAAAATATGTAAAATTTTGGTACCAAACTAATTCCTTTGGAGTGAGGGATGTTCATATTAGCAACCTAAATATTATATACAATTTGAAATTAACACACTAATTTTGTAAAAACTTCCAAAGTTCCAGAAATGAATTCGGAGAAATGTTATGGTTCAAGGGCATAAAGTGTACGTTTTAAAATTCAAGAGGTATATAGATACAAATAACCTATTTAGGAGGATTCATATAAAAAATAATCATAGTAATAGTAGCAGTAACAACAACAACAAACTAGGGGCACAAGCGTTTGCTGGCGTAATCTTTCTTTTCTTTTATAGAAAAATATTTTTTAGCCTAACAAGGCTACTACTCAGGCGTCTCATATAGAGTTGGCTCCACCTTTGGGCTCCACATGGGACCCAATGGGTGAGCCCTGCAAAATAGATTAGGCGGTATGTCATTTTTCTTTTATCATTACTATTATGTTTTATCATTAATTTTATCTTCATTTGATTCATACCACTTATCTTAGTTAAAAGGCTAAAATACTTTCAACAACACTTGTTTTTTTTACCTTAACTCAAAATATATACTTGTAATTAATTATGTTTTTATGTTTTTAAATATGATATTTTTAAATTTTTTTATAGAAATAATAAAATTAGAAAATAATGACACAGAAATAATGTTTTTCTAACTAACTCATCATGTAAGAGGCCAAATAGTAGTCTTGGCGGGATAAGAGCATTCTTTTCTTCTGGGGCAGTTCCAAATGGCCCCCTTGAGCTCTTGCCTGGCCCCTTACATGGGTAGGCCCCACCAAGTGACACCTATGTTTTCACTTGGAGGGAGGGGCCTTGGCAGGATTCGGAGGGGTTGAAAAAACTTTTTCTTCTTCTTTTTTTAATTTTTTTAATGTAGTCATTTTTCACCAGCAGTGACATGTCATAATGTCATTTTAATTACAACATATGGTGTCAGAGGAAAAAAAAGTTTGTTGACTTATTAAGCAAACGACATGTCGTTGTCAAGCTCCAGAGAAAGAAATATAGTTTGCTTCCCATGGAAGAAAACGACAACAGTATATACCAACAACATCTTAAAAAATACAAGCTGTTATTTGAATAAAAAAAATTTTCAATTTTCTTTTGTCTCTAAAAAATTACGTCTTTTTCTTAAAATGCAAAAGCGCAAAAGTCATTTGTTGACTTATGATAAGTAAACGACAAGTTGCTTTTTCCGCATGCTGTAGAAAAAAAGACGTAGTTCTTTTACCTCTTGCTTGTGAAAGAAAGTGACATGAACATCTTGAAAACGACATGTCACTTAGACTTGTGAGAAATGACATGTAAAGTACATGTCGTTTCTTCAAATAGGCTTTTTCCCTGCCATCGGTGGGGGAGGGGGCTTGTTGCTACAAAGAACGCCAACAATTTTTCTCGTTGAAATCTAACCTACAAAAGACGTGGGTTAAAAGCTCATAATTGTAGATGTCTTTAGTGCAACTAAACAAACATGTGACGTATTGTATAATTTGAAACGAAATTATTTTACACGTCGTTTCCTCTTGGATACGACATATCCGTATTCTAGTAATAAACAACAACAACCGAAAACAACACATCGGATTATTATTATTCTTATCTTTTGCCTCCTCGAAAAGCAACACATCGTTTAGCATAGCATAATAAGTGACGGCCCGTTTCTAGTAGATGTCGTTTTTGTAATGCTTTCTATGAGAAGAAAATAAAGCGCCGTTTGGTATTGTTTTTAAAATAAACGAAAATATTTTTGTCTTAAAAAATAAATTTTTTTAAAAAATATGTGGAGAATGTTTTTAAAATTTTTATCTCGTAAAACGTATAAAAATAATTTTAAAAATTTTTAGAACAAAAACAAACAAGACTGAAATTATTATATAAGTGCAAAATGAACTCGTTGTTAGATTGTATAAATAAATCTTATTTTGTTCCATTATGTTGAAATTTAAATAATTACATAATTTCATTATCTTAAAATTGAAACTATATATATGAATATTGGCAATTTAACACTTGAACTAACTCTTTTGTTTTTGTGAGAAAATATTTGAAATAACTTAAAGCGCGATAGACTACTTGCTTCATCTTTTGTCTTCACTATTTTTCCGTCGGTATTGAAATTTTGTTACCTTAAATTTGAAATGACATTGATATTGACAATTCTAAACACTTGAAAGTTAAAATAACTTTTTATTTTGGTAGAAAAATATTTGAAATACATAAAACTATTTTAAACTTCTTGCAAAGTGGTGGGGTGTGCTCAGTGCTTGGCCTAAGGACCCCTCCTCGGCATCGCTGACCGCTATAATTGATGTGGTCAGCCATAGCACCACCATTGGAGTCACCTGTAACTACTTAATCAGCATCTACGTCATAAGGTCTTCTCGGCCTCAAGTACCCAACAAGTAGAAAACCATACAAGACCAACCTTAGTATCTTGTTCATGTTGGGTGTAGTCCTCCTAGACATAACAACACTTCCATGCACGGAGGTGAGCAATCTTTCAAGATCACCACATGCCATCAACTTAACCCTCTGATGGGGTCCTTAGCATTAACAGATTGTGACATCTGTCACTTGCCATCGTGATATTGTATCATGGTACATCTGAGTTTCATGTTTGGTCTACATTAAATATTATAAATAAGAGCATTAATTCCACTGATAAGATAAGTGAACTTTCTTTCATCTATTTCAACCTTTTTTTTGGTCAAAAAACTACTTGACTTAAGCATAAGAGAGTTTTTGATTGACATCATACCGATATCCTACTTGACTTTTGAGGTGTTCCCTCTTTTGTAGGCCCCGTTAGTGAAGCTAGAAAGAGCAAGAACAAAGCCAGACCAGTATGTACAGCCGTGTGTCCGTGTGCGGTGTTGATCAAGTCCAAAACATCAACACAAATATAGCATTTCCTTTTAATGATAAATAAAACATCGACACTGACAGGAGATAGTATTTTTTGTCCCATTTCGGTTCCAAACACACACACACACGGAGAGCTGCAAAGAGCTAAAAATCATCTTACTCAAAAAGACAACTTTAGTCTACTTAAAACACGGAATCAATCTCAAGATGCCACGTCAAGGACACGTGGAATTCAGCAACCTTCTCTGACCAAAACACCACCGTAATAAGAAAAAGGCTCCTATAACCTTCTGACTCCATTATAAATATTATTTCTTTTTTCACAAACTTTTTTTTTTAATTTTCAAAAGGATCACATTCCAGAATTCACACACTAAACCAAAATCTTCACCTCTATTATTAAGATATTTGGCTAGAATAGTTTTCAGTTATAAATAATATAAAATTTTTATATATTAAAAAAAAATTATTACAATATAAAACTATCACATGTTATAATAAAAACTATTCATAGTAATAGTCACTGTTCATATTAATAGTTTCCACCGCTAATAAACGCCTTATGTATCATTAGGCAACACGTCAAATTAAAAACCACTTTGACACGTGGCAGCCAAGCAATGCTCTTATTTCCTTTCCTTTACGTGTCCTCTTCCCATGCGCAACAAAGATAATATATATTATACATATATATACATATATATATAAAGTTTCGCAAGGGAGCTATATCAACTTCACGTGCTAATTCCAAAACCAGAACACGATTTCAGATTTTCATATAATTCTGTGAGATAATTTATCAGAAAAATATTATGGCGTCGTCGAAGGAGTACAAGACGGATGAAGCCGAGGCGGCGGCGAAGCATGTGGCGACGGATCTCGAAGAAGTGAACAGAGAGAAAAGGCACGAACTGAATAAGGGTATTAGTGAAGAACGAGAAGAAGAGAAGCCGGGGTTTGTAGGGACGGTGTTGAAGGCGGTTGAGCACGTGAAAGAGGCGGTCGTCCGGAAAAGCCCTGAGACGACGACGAGGGACGGAGAGGACCGATATGCCGAGGAGAAAGTAGAAAGAGATAGAGAGGAAGAGGGCAGAGATTTGACACAGAAGGCGAAGGAGACGGGGAGGAAGATGGAGGAGTACAAGGAGTCGACGAAGGAGCGGGTGAAGGACGCGACGGAGAGGGTGAAGGAGAAGACGGAGGAGTCGGCGAAGGGGACGGTCCGCGAGGACGTTGACTCTGTGGCCGAGAGGGCTAAGCCGGCGAAGGACGCGGAGGCGGAGAAGGCCAAGGAGGCGAAAGACACCACTTTAGGAAAAGCCGCGGAGTACAGGGACCACGCCACGGAGAAGGCGAGGGAGGCGAAGGAGAAGGAGGTGGAGAAGGGGGAGCAAGGGAAGGAGAAGCTCAGAGAGTACAAGGATTATACGGCGGAGAAGGCCAAGGAACGTACGGATACAACGGTCAGTAAGCTTGGGGAGATCAAGGATTCGGCTGCTGGAGCTGCTGGAAAGGCACTTGATTTCTTGTCTGGCAAGAAAGAGGAGACTAAGCAGAAAGTGTCTGAGACCGGAGAGAAAGTGAGGGTAATTTATATACTTTATGATTTACATATGTACATATTTTTTTATATGATCAATAGATTTTAAGAAAAATGGTCTGTGATTTTTGTAGGGGACTTTGAGCGAAGAAGAGGAAGAGGCAAGGAGAAGGATGGAAGAGTTGAAGCTTAAAGGCTATGAGACTACACAGAAGAGCGGTGAATATGAAGACACTTCTGGTGAAAGGTAAAATATTATATCACAATTTTATTTTAATATTTTATAAAAAAATAATTATTATATTCACTGTATGTTTTGGTAAATTGTAGTTTTCTACTTGATTTGTTGCTTAATTGCATATGAAGCTGGTGCTAATTAATTTATAGAGCTATTGCAGTACTAAAAGGTAACTTGTACGTGAAAATGTGGAAACTTACAATTTTGTATAACTAAGTTGATGATAGAAAATGCCACAAATCTTTTCAAAGCATGCAATATTGAATGGATGACAAGAGATTCATGGATTAATACATTTGCATAATTTTTGAGTTGAGAAGCGTAATATGCCAGCTACCAAGTTATAAATTAACTTGGTGTGTATAAGGTCATTCATTCATTAAGGTTGTGTAAAATACATACATATACATGCACACACAAACACCTAGAGCTACTAAAAAATATATATCTAAATATGTATATATATACATTCATCTATGTATATGTTGAACTATTGATTTACCTCATTTCATATTAATGCTTTTAAATCATAATATGTCTTTAAAGAACACTATATATAATTAGTGACCTAATTTTTATTTTATCTTAAGAATAATTTCTCATGAAGAGCAACTGATCGTACCATATTAATTGATTTCCTAAAGAATACTGATAAAATTTACCTCATTTTGCATCTTAGTTGAAACAATTTTACATCTTGAGCTATTAATTTAAC
>LNSY01114841.1:0-11648 GCA_002024485.1 Artocarpus camansi
CCCGAGCGCGATCTATCCACCCAAGACCCGACATATGTGCTGTGCTTAACTAACAACGAACCTGTTGCTCCCCCTCTCGCGCCAGATCCAAAGCAACCAGCCTAAGGCCGGCGCCGGAATCTGCCTTCAAGAGGAGAGGGGGGCAGCGCAGACAGCACTTGAAACCAAAGACGTAGCAGAACAAAATAATCGAAGAGAGAGAGTTTTTTGAACTTTTTATTTTTAATATAAAATTTGATTGTAAATTGTTTTGAAACAAGTAAGTTAGAAAATAAAAAAAAAAAAACTCGTGCTCCTTGGCATTTTTGTCATCGAGCGATGATTAAGTTACAATTTAGTTTTAACTAAAAGTTTGGATGATTTTATTTTATATTATATAAGAGTTTTATATTAAAATTTATTTTTAATTTATATTATTATGTTAAAATATATACAAAATTTATAATATAGCAGTGTTAATTATGTAAAGGAAATAAGGTGGTGAGACATATTGATTAATTTAAAGTATTGAGGGTGAGCTCATCGCTACGTCGAGGAGTCAAACTTTAGATGATTGGCCAAACAGCTTGGTAAAAGGTACGTGTAGCTTATGACTGATCCTGATGACATTAGATGTCATGTCCGAGATGCTTCTTAGGGCCCTTGGGCAACACCCCATCAGACTGCCTCCTCAGACTCGATTCCAGCTCGGGTAAGTCTATTCCTATGCCAACGTAGTTTGTTACTCGCCATCATTGGCTAACAAATGGCAAACAACTCATCGTTGGATGAGAGCTAATCCATCGACGGAGGGACATGACACTTGTGACTTGCCACTTAACATGTTATGATGTGACACTCAGGTTGTGGGTAAAACCCACTTAACACCCGGTCTAAGTGGCAGCTTATAAATAGGATGCATTTATTGCATTCAAGTAAGTAAGCTCCTTCTCACCTAATAAGTTCCCGACCTCTACTGAGCAACCTCTATCTTGAGCATTGGAGAGCCCTTTTTCGTTGATTGACCCTTTCTTGCCTCCGAAGCGTCCCTCTTCTTGTTGCAGGTCGACCAGATTACGTAAAGACAAACAAGGAAGTGCTAAACACCGTGTGCTATCGCACTTGGTATTGATTCAATGCCGGAACTCAGTAAGCATCAACATTTTGGCGCTAGAAGGAGGGCTTCGCACCTTCCACTCAAACACTAGCCACAACTAGTCCAAATACCGAGATGGTAACACGAGGGAATGCTCGAGATGATGCTGTTTGACATGAGAGGTCGAGAAATGCACGAAACTGGCATCAAAACTCTGGTAGGACTAGGGGCCACCCCCGAGCTATGAAGGAACATCAAAACTTTAGTATCGATCTGGGGGACAAGGAAGCACGGCTTGGGCCGAATAAGCACCAAACCCGGTCACTCAAGATCCAATCTGGGAACTCACCAATATTATCCAGATACTCACACAATAGCTTGTGCAGCAAGCTCAACGTCAGGCAGCATCTAGCCTCCTACCTCTAGCCCCGGTTGACGAGGCCAGAGGTAGAGTAGGGCGGGATGCTGTCAACCACAATGAAGCTGATTCTGAGTGCTCTAAAGGCTCCACACATGGCGTCTCAGCCAACAATAAACTTGTCTACGAAGGTCAACTCGAACAGCAAGGAGCACGGGTTCCATATCGCAAGGCTCCCGAGCATCAGTATTTGACCGGCTCGGGCACCGGGGAGAAGTGCACCAAGGTTGTCAACCCGGGGCTGATGACTACGTAGAGGGTGAAACATTCTATGGGGTCGCACTGTCTGAGGATACGAACAGTCGCCAGTTTCGAGAACTACAACGCCAAATCGACGAGATTTGCAACAACCAGTTTGGCTTGGATGACATAGGTCCTCTAGATCCGCTGCTCCTAGACATAATAATGCGAGTCCCCATGCCACCTAATTTCAAGGTCGCATAGATCAAAGCCTACGATGGACCATAGATACGGACGAGCATGTTGAGTTGTTTTGACAACACATACTCCTTTAGAATGCTAGCGACACAGCAATGTGCAAGGCCTTTTCATTAACACTCATTGGCCCAACTCTGCAATGGTTCAGGCTTCTTGAGCCAGCCTCAATCACTTCCTTCTGGCAACTTGCCGACGCCTTCTTGGTAACCTTCTCCATTACAAAGACGAAGATAAAGGAAATCATGTATTTATATGCTGTCAAGCAAGGGGACGACAACATTCGAGATTACATAAACAGGTTTATTGGAGCAACTCTTGAGGTTAAACACGTCAAAGATGAGACCCTTAAGCACATTTTTGTGGGGGGTCTCCGAGACGAAAAACTAACTTTGTCTTTGGCCTTCGAGTAGCTGAGCACGTTTTCATGGATGCTAGGTTACGCTCAGAGGTACACTGATGCGGTGGAATACATGAAGAGCTACAGAGAGGAGGCCGACCCTAGTGGAACAAAGAAAGAGAAGAAGCGAAAGAAAGCGCTAAAGTAGTCCAATGCCGAGCAGAACAAAAAACAAAAGAAGGAAAAGAAAGCTGAGAAGCTGAAGATGCCACCCGGGAAGTTTCAAAGGTACACCCTTTGGTGGTGACCATAGACGAAGTGCTCGCCCAGGTGAGCGGAAAAAACCTGTTGGTACCTACGCCCAAGCTCAGAGGCAGCATGATAAAATGGGATCAAATCAAGTACTGCAAGTTCCACAAGGTTGTGGGGCACAATACCTGTAAATGCATTCAGCTCAAGGACCAGATTGAAAGGTTAGTCAGAGAAGGACATTCGAGAGAATTCATTGAACGAGTTATAACTCCGGGCTCTGCCACTGGAAGAAATGACAGGCTCAGTCGAGACAGCCAAAGCCACTCACATAACGACTATGGGAACACCTCAAAACCTCCAAGCATCGTCCGCACGATTTTTAGAGGGCCTGTCACTGGGACACCTCGAGTAGGCGGCGCGCTTACGTCTGAGAAGCTCGGTTGGTGGAGCGAGGCGAGTTCATCAACATATCCGAGCATGTGAAAAAGATCTGTCAGCAGCAAGACACTTCGATCATGTTTACCGAGGAGGAGGCGGATAAGTTAATTCATTCACACAATGATGCTCTAGTTTGCAAGCTACACATTGCCAACAATATAGCACGGCGAGTGCTGATCGACAATGGCAGCTCGGTTGACATCCTATTCAAACAAGCCTCTTATAAAATGAAGATCAACAATGCTACCATGGTCCTGGTCCACACTCCACTTTATAGCTTCACAAGTGAATGTGTCTGAGTAGTCAGGAATGTTAGCTTGCCAGTGACCTTTAGTGAGGGTATTGTTTGGGTCACGCACGTTATCGACTTCCTAGTTGTTGACAGACCCTCCTAATACAATATTATAATTAGTCGTCCAACGTTGAATGCCCTTAAGGCCATAGCCTCTACGTATCACCTGGCGATGAATTCCCAACAGAGGACAGAGTTGGAGTAATCCGCTCGTCATGAGGAAACTCCAGGGCTTGCTACGCCAATGTCGTCAGAGTAGTGTCTGCTTTGCAGTTGAATGTCTCAGCCATCTACATAGTCGACGAAATAGATCTTCCTACCTACTTGCAGCCAAAGATGTTGTTCGATCTTGACCCCTGACTTTCTGAGGAATAGGTAACGCTACCTCGGTTGAGGACCTGGTGCTGTTCAGCTTGGATCCCGAGCGTCCCGAGTGCACTGTCCAACTCGGATCATAGTTGCAACCTGAGATTCGGGCCAACCTAAAGGGACTCCTTATTAAGTACCAGGACGTGTTTGCGTAGTCATACAAGAACATGTCTGGCATTGATCCGAGCATAATCTGTCACCGACTCAACGTCTAAGCCCACTACAAACCGGTGATACAGAAAAGAAAGGCTTTCAATCCCAAAAGATACGCTGCCATCAACAAGGAGGTCCAGAAGCTCCTGAAGGTGAGATAAATCCAAGAAGTCAAATATCTAAAGTGGTTAGCCAATGTTGTTCTTGTGAAGAAGGCCAACAGGAAATGGCGAGTCTATATAGACTACATCGACCTAGACAAGGCCTGCACAAAAGATTGCTTCCCACTCCCCCAAATAAACTAGTTTATCGATGCAACAGCCGGTCATGAGCTGCTCAACTTTATAGACGCCTATTCCAGATATAATCAGATAAAGATGCCCGAAGAAGACCAAGTAAAGACGGCTTTTGTTACCTACCAAGGGCTTTTCTGCTATGTGGTAATGCCCTTCGGACTAAAGAACGCTAGAGGAACTTACTAGTGACTTGTTAATAAGATGTTTTCCCAACTGATCGGCAAAATAATGGAAGTCTACCTGGACGACATGTTTATAAAGTTAGTCTAAGCTGGGAATCATATGGCAGATCTCCAAGCAAGCTTCAATATTCTCTAAGAATATAAGATGAAACTCAACCTGGCAAAATGCACATTTGGGGTTAGCTCAAGAAAGTTCCTCAGATTTTTAGTCAACCAACGAGGCATTGAGGTTAACCCAGCAAAGGCCCAAGCCGTTATAGACATGCACTCATCTCGGACTGTGAAAAAGGTATAGAAACTCACCGGCATGATTATGGCTCTCTCCAGATTTGTCTCCCGGGCTACCAACAAGTGCTACCCATTTTTAAGGCACTTAAGGGGAGGTTTGAGTGGAGCAAAGGGTGTGAGGAAGCTTTCCAAAATCTAAAAAGGTATTTAGCCACACCCTCACTCTTATCCAAACCTTTACCGAGAGAAATATTGTCTGCCTATCTAGTCGTGTCTAAGAAGGCTATAAGCTAGGTTCTTGTCCGAGAAGAAAACAGAGTCCAAAAGCCGGTCTGTTACACGAGCCATGCATTCTAGGGTGCCGAAGAGTTGTACCCACCACTTGAGAAGCTGGCCTTCGCAATAGTCACTCTGCTCGGAAGTTGCGACCCTACTGCCAAGGTCACACTATAAAAGTCCCAACCAAGTTCCCACTCCGGTAAGTTCTTTAGAGCCCAAAAATATCAGGTCGGATGACCAAATGGTTGGTAAAGCTTGGCCAATACGATGTACATTTTGTGCCGAGGACAGCCATCAAGGCTCAATAGGCCAAGAAAGCACCTGTAGAAGTACAAGATGCCCCCAGCTATAGTGAGGATCATGCTACGCCCAAACCAGAGTGGAAGCTTTTTGTTGACGGATCTTCATGCGTGGAAGGTTTGCGTGCCATGCTAGTGTTGGTAAGCCCGAACGGTTACAAGGCAATCTATGCACTTCAATTCGACTTTAAGGCCTCGAACAACAAGGCGGAGTATGAAGTATTCTTGGCTGGACTTCAAATTGCCAAAAACTTTAGGGTTGATCGCATTGTCATCCACAATGACTCAATGCTAGTTGTTTAGCAAGTTACTGGGGTATTTCAAGCCCGGACAAACTCAATGGCAGTGTATTTACAAGAGGTTAAGATGCTGCTCGGGCAGTTCAAGTCTTACTCATTCAAGCAGATCCCCAGATCAAAAAACTCCGATATGGATGCACTTGCTCGGCTCACCTCTGGTCTCGATGATAGTGACCTAGTTTCGGTCTCGATTGAAAGCTTAGCTAAGCCAAGCATAAACAAAGAAGTCACAAGCGTAGTCAAAGATCCTAAGACCACATGGATGGACCCGATCATCCAATACCTGACCACAACCGAATTGCCCAACGACTGAGAAGAGGCACATCAGATTCGCAATAGCTTGGCCTGGTATTCGATGATTGGTGAAAATGATATCTACAAGGCTATACCACGCTGTGCCTGATGTGCATAGGGCCTAAAAAGGCCAAGTATCTAATAAAGGAGATCTACGAAAACCTATGCAGAAACCATTCTAGGGGCGATCATTAGCCCAAAAGTGTTTCCGGTAGGGCTACTACTGGTTAACCATGGAACAAGATTGCAAGGATTTTGCACGGAAGTGTGCCAAATGCCAGCAATTCTCTAGAGTGCCAGGACACCATGCCGAGCCACTCACCTCGGTAACATCAATGTAGCCATTTGTAAAATAGGCCATAGACTTGATCGGGCCCCTTCCTCAAGCTCGATCTCAATTCAAGTACTACATCGTGGCTATAGATTACCTTACCAAGTAGGTTGAGGTAGAATAATATACCAATATGACCGAAGCAAAGTGTACTAACTTTGTGTTGAAAAACATCATCTATTAGTTTGGAATCCCATACACCATCGTGACGAACAATGCAAAATAGTTCGAATCTTCAAGTCTCCTTCGTCTGTGTAAGCAGCTCGGTATCAAGAAGGTCTTCTCTTCCTCAAGCTATCCTCAGAGCAATGGGCAGGTAAAAGCAATCAATAAAATAATCAAAGATAACTTGAAGAAGAAGCTCAAGGGCCTCAAGGGAGCATGGATTGATGGCTCTCAAAGGTGCTTAAGGCCAACCGAACAATTGCTTGGATGGCTACGGGAGAAACACCCTTCTCACTCGTATATGGTGCGGAAGTTGTTATCCCTATCGAGGTGGGACTACCAAACTTCAGAGTTGAGCACTACGAGGAAATTCAAAACGCCAAGGTCATGATGTCTGAGCTCGACGTACTCGAATAAAAGAGAAACTAAGTAGTAATTCGTAATGCAACTCAAACCAAGTTGTTGCTTGCTATTACAATAAGCAGGTCCAACTGAGGAGTTTCAAAGTTGGGGATTTGGTACTTAAAAAGGTCACGGTTCCACAACCTGAGGTGGGAGCAGTCAGTTCAGATGGGGATGGGCCATATAAGGTTGGAGATATTATTCGGCCAGGAACTTATAGGCTATCTGACATGGACAGTAACCTGCTCTGTCATCCTTGCAATGCTGAGCTACTCAAGAGATTTTTTTGTTCATCGAAGCCAAAAGCCCTTTTTGATTTATGGCCATATTCTTTTTTGTAACTAGACCTATTCAATAGGACTAGAAAATAAATACAACATATCAATGAAATGTAAATTTCTACACTGTTTCATTGAGCAATGCATGTTTAAGGAATAAACAAATCCTGAAGAGAGGTAATGTAACTTTAGCCCAAAAGATCAGGCTATAACTCCCAAAAATGAAGAGCCATCTTACTTAATTGGACTGGCGAGTTGATCTGAAATCAACCAATTATGTTTGTTACTGTGTAGACTGCCAGCAAAGAGTCACCCTAACATAATAATTGCCAGACCACCATTAGACTTGAATAAGTTTCCATCAACTTGAACAAGTCTAGGGGGCAACAGGGTATGGGTTACCACATGCTGCTGTGCTCTGTCCAACTGAGAAACAGGTGTATCTACCACCTTAACGTGCGTGGATTAACTCAGTAACTATCGAGGCATTTAACTCGGTGACAATGGGATTGAAAAAGAGAATTTCAAAAAATTAGTCTTAGAATGCTCTTTTCGAGAGGCATCCAACTTGGTTCAAATTCCTAATAAACTCTGAAGTCGAGATGCTTATTTGAGAAACTCGGCAAAGCAAGGGTTAAACTATGCTCCCGAGAAACTCTCCACTAAAAGAATGAAAATACTTATCCAAGAACAATCGCACTTGGAAAATATGAAATATGAAACATATTAAAATCTGAGGAGAGATAACTTGGAAAAGAAAATCTTATTAGAAAGTTCATAAAAAAGTGGGGAGGTACAATTAACCAAGCACCTCCCGAGCCTGGATACAAAAAACACAAAAAGCAAAAAACAAATTAAGTTTGGGCCCTATCCCCAACATTGTCTTCGCCACCGCCGACGCCTTGACGTCCTCCTCATCATCGCCGTCCATCTCAACGACGTCTTCCTCCGGTAGCTAAGCTACACCCTGCTCAGGCTCGACTATAAAGGACCAGTCGAAGCCCGTTGCCTTGAGATGTTGGCTGATCAGATAGTCCCAGAGGTCGGTCATTCCGAAGTAGTAGTAGTCAGCGTACTTTGGGGACGCCTTAAACTCCTCTATAACTTGGGTTAGTCAGCTGGGGAGCTCTTCCAAGAAGAGCCTATTTTCTGCCTGAGTGGCCTCCAGCTAGCCCTTAAGCAGAGCGACCTCATTCCTAGCTAGCTCGATAGCTTTCCTCGCCTCCTCGGCCTTCGCCTTAGCCTAGTTGGCTTCCTCCCACGCCTTCCTTAACTCCTCCTCAGCCTGAGAAAGGGATAGCTTGATTTGATTAAGCTTAGTGATTTTCTCATTAAGCTCATTTTCAACTCTCTTCCACTTGAGGATGGTCTTTTTGTGCCTCTCTTTTTCCAGGTTGAATTCCTTCAACTCGGTGGCATAAGCCATGTACACGAAGGCACTTGTTTGAAGAAAACACGGCCATCAACGTGTGTCAAAAAGAACAGGTAAAGAAAGAAAGCTTGGGGAAGCAAGTATTTACGTTGGCGGCCTCAGACAGGCCCTTGAAGTCCTCCCCTCGAAGGTTCACCAAAAAATCCTCCTAGGGGACAACATCCCTGAGGTGGTCGAGGATGTGTCGACAATAGTTTACACACTTCCTAGAGGTATATTCCGAAGAAGGTACCATGTCGGTGACATTGGCCAGCAAAGTCTTGCACGACAAAGCCCTGGTCCTCGTTGGTTGGGGAGGTTGTTCTTGGACTGTTGTGGGTTGCTGCTCGGGCCGTAGAGGAAGCTCTATGCTCGGGGTTCTCTTGCGTTTTTTTCTAGCCACTACGGCCTTCGCCTTCTACCTTCAGAGGCTCTCCATGAGGGCTCGCCTCTCTTCCTCAGTGCTCGGCTTTGAAGACATTTCTGAAAACAAAATCATCCAAGTTAGAATCAGGTCGGCATGTAAAAAAAAAAAAACTCGGGGCTAACCTCTTATCTGGAGCTGGCGAGATGGGTTTAATAGCTGAACCACATCCTCGAGGTCCTCGTCTGCCACATGTGGCCCTGCATCGAAGGATCCACTTGATGAGACCTTGGAGCTGGATGATGGTGGCTCCTTCGTCGGCCGCCCTGATAGGGAAGCGCTTCACCCCAGGACGTTTATGGCGCTCAGCCTCACAATAGTCACCTGCCCGGCTGACTGAGTAGGTTGGGAGTTTGAAGAGGGATTTATTCCACTGGGTTCCCCAAACTAGCTGTAAAGAGAGATGATCTTTTTGCTAAGCAGAAACGACTACTACCTCCTCACCTCTGGTTTTTCAAACAGGTCTTCGACCACCATGATAATGTAGCTCGGTGCCCATGGTCTCTCGCTCCAAACATGCCCCTGCTTGAAGGTTCTTGGGGCATGCTGGTCATTAGGGACGGCCTCACTAGCGTAGGCTAAGTATTTGCCCCCAACATAGAACCACTCGTATTTCTAGAGTTTATCAGAGTCAAGGTTGCCCAAGATGAAGTCCTTCGTGAAGCCAGTGAAGTAGTACCAACCAGACTGTCGGTGAAGCTTTTTCATCTTATACATTTGCTTGAACACCTCTCATGGCATCTCAGCAGGCTGGTAATACCTTTATAAAATGTACATCCCAATCAATGACCTAAAACTGTTTGGGTTAAGCTGCGTCAGGCACATGCTGAGGTCGTTGAGTGCTTGGTGAAGAAAATGATGGAATGGCAGGCGCAGCTTAGCTCGGAAGAACTCTACATATAAAGTAATACATCCCTCTTGCAGAGTTAAAGGGGAGTCATTCTCCTCGGGTGTAATGAGGATGACGTCATCCGAGATGTTAAGCTTGACATGTAAGTCCTCCAATTGAGATTTCGTCCTTGCACTGGTGTAGGCCGCGGCCAAAGTTTGCCCTGGCTGGGAGATCTGGTAGGCTGTCACTCCTTGAACTCGAGTAACTTGGACCTTTTCATCCTCTAGGGGGCTCACGGTCGGGTCTGCCTCCTTGGCCCTCTTCGTCGGAGAGGTCGATAGTTACTCTGCCTACTATCAGGACAAGGGCCCAGAAGTCTCGACCAGAGATGCTTGGAACATCGACTGTAGCCTCTAGGTCAACCTGCTCCTAGGCAGTAATTCAGAACATGCCTGTGGTGGTTGCCTCAATGTATGGGTCCTTGCCCTTACACGGCCTCACCGAGCGCTCCCCATTGAGCAAGTTAAGGAACTCTTGCTCGGGAATAGTTTGGGAGTCAACCCTTAATATTTTGGCCAACTGTCTAGCTCCATCCTGCTCAAGGGATAGACCTTCAATGTCAACCTCTACAGAACATGAATGGGCCTTAAGACTACTTTCCTACTAGGAAATATTAACGTTTTGGGAATCCCCAACAAGTTGCTCATTCTCTTATACTCCTCGAGAAATTACCTATTCGGGTTCTAAAAACTTGGGAACGAAGAAGTTCTCGGGTTGTTGACTAAAGCTTGGTAGCTAAAACTCAAGAGTAAGGGAATAAAACTTCGATTACATGTGAGAATGACAGAAGAAGGAGGCCTATTTATAGCCATTTTAGGCAAAAAATCTAGGTGCGAAAACGAAGAGGCCCGATCATTATGCTTGACAGGCGACGTAGTCGATTGCAGAGTGACACTTGTCCCCTTGGTAATTCGCACGACCTTTCATTTCTTACCATTTTGAGGCACCGCTTGGTCTTCCTTCTCGAGCCGACCTTACCTAGTCGGCATAGTCCACTCCGTCAGACACTGACTAAGTGAACTGGGAGGCTACTGTTGAGGGTGAGCTCGGCGCCACGCCGAGGAGCCAAACTCCAAGTGGTCAGCCAAACAGCTCGGCAAAAGGTGTGTGTAGCTTATGACTGATCCGATGACACTAGATGTCATGTTTGAGGTGCTTCTTAGGGCCCCCTGGGTCGTACCCCATCAGGCTATCTCCTCGGACTCGATAACAGCTCGGGTCAGTCTGTTCCCATGCTAACATAGTTTGCTGCTTGCCATCACTAGCTAATAAATGACAAACAACTTATCGTCAGATAGGAGCTGATCCATCGGCGGAGGGATGTGCACTTGTTACTTACCACCTGACATGCCATGATGTGACACTCGAGTTATGGGTAAAACCCATCAACACCCAGTTCAAGTGGCAGCCTATAAATAAGATGTATTTATTGCATTCAAGCAAGTAAGCTCCTTCCAACCTAACAAGTTCCCGACCTCTATCGAGTAACCCTTGCCTTGAGCATCGGAGTGCTCTTTTTTGTTGACTGACCCTTTCTTGCCTCCGAAGCGTCCCTCCTTTTGTTACAAGTTGACCAGATCAAGTAGAGAGGAACAGTGAAGAGCTAAACACTGTGCGCTGCCGCACGCGGTGTTGACTCGACGTCAAAAATTGGTAAGCATCAACACAAAGGGTGTTTGGTATAGGGTAGTTTGAACTATTATCTTAGTTATAAATAATGTAAAGCTCTCTCATAGTATAATAAAAAGAAAAAAAAATTGTTATACTATAAAGCTCTTATATGCTACAATAAAAACAGTTTTAACCAATAGTTTCCACTATCATATCAGACACCTTATCAACGAGTGACAATTGCATGCAGTTGTCAAAAAGGATTTTAATTACGCCACATAGAGTTTTAATTATGCAGTTACAAGATGTTAAGGATTGTCATAAAGGGAGGAGGCAAAGGTGTGGTTGCGTGTAGTTGCATGCTTTACACTAGTTCATCTATGGCCTGTTGGGGACATTATAAACTATACTTCTTGGACACGCCAAAGCCTTCTTAATCTTTAGCCTTTTTTATTTTTTCGCCCTCAACCTTGAATTGTCTTGAG
>LNSY01116528.1:0-13911 GCA_002024485.1 Artocarpus camansi
TACTACTACTACTACTACTAATTATCAATATTTCAAAAGCTTCTACATTTATTTAAACAGTTTATCAATACCAAATCAATGAAGTCATAATGCAAATAAAATTTAAAATCATAATTTGAATTTTGTTCATAGTTTGGTAGGCCAAACTTCAAGCATTGGTAGGCCAAACACGACTAGCAATCCGAACTTCAACCATCGACAGGCCATCTGAGGCTCTGCAAATTAAAATTTCTAAGATCAACAGGTCGATACAGGATAATTAGCAAGCTGATGCTACCATTGATAGAGAGATCAATAATGATCGGTAGGCCAATCTTCTACAAAAATCAAGATAATTAAAAACAAGTCTTAATATCTCAAAGTGTAAGAAGAAACATACAAAGTAGTAAAAACATAGTTTATGAAATTTAAAACTTCTTTTTTAGTGTCTTCCATTTTTAATCCATCGTGCATAGCTCATGCACCCATCCTTGTCCTCCACCTAATCCATAATCTTTTTACCTTTATCTACAACATGATGTAAGACTAAGTAAGCAAAAGCTTAGTAAGTACACTTCCTATCTCACAACATGAAACAATTTATAAACATCTTTATGAAACATCATCATCATAAGCATCATCATAATAGTGCACTAGGCATAGTTTCATATAGAACATACCATTCGTTAACATTAACCTTGTTAAAATTTCATTCATTTTATCTTTTGGGGCCCAAGTGTTGCACCATTATCATCATTATAGGCACACCATCATGAGAGGAGAAGGTAGCTAATACTAAACCAAACAAGGCATCATAAACATAGACATAACGTAAACATGGGTGTGCAACACTTATTTAGGTTATATATATATACATATATATACTTTTATACTTTGAAATACGTCATCATCAAAGCATACATAACTTTTTTATATGTCAAAACTCATAATGAAACATCATATATAATCACCATGGAAATGATCATAAAACCATCACGAACATAGATTTCAAACTTTTCATAATCTTCATTATGTTGCAGGTGAGAATATACTTGCTCGATTAGCTCACTAAACCTTAATTGAAGATGATATCATCGAGGTCTTGATGTGCTCACCTCTTTGAGTGTCCATGTCAATTATTCATATATAAAAGCAATTAACATTCAACTTTATGACCTCATCCAATACTATAGTACATCACACATACATTCTTCTCTTGAAAACATTAATCCTTAACACATTATCAGCTTTTAAAACATTAGAGCAAAACTGCCAATAGAGAATGCTGCCTGACCCTTACAGATTCATAGCTCAATAACATACAATTCACGTACAATTAAAGCATGAGACTTTAAAGGCACAAAGCTAGCATATGAACATAATATCATGATATTTTGTTGGTCATAAAAATTTCATGTGATTACCAAAACAAGTCACATATTTCATAGCATAAAATTTGCCAACAACCACAAAACCGTAAGCATCCCAAACACATATTCATACAATAAATTATCTTTGTAACAAAATAATCTCATAAAATTTTTACATGTACAAGTCACTAGAACTATAATATATCCAAAATTTAGCTTCAAATAAAATCGGAATAAATCAAAACATACATTTGAAAGTCAGTGGTAAAACTAACTTTAGGTTTGAAAAGCAGTGAGCATCCTTTGGTAAATATTTTCAAACAAATAAAATAAAATTACTGTGACTCCAAAATTTTTATGAGACTTTATATACATGAAAATACAATACCAAAAAAATGTTTGTTGCCAAACAAATTTATATAGTGATAATAAAAAGTCATAGAACTAGGAAGTCCAAATTGACAAGTTTTGCAACCATAAAATCCTAGTTTAATGAAAATTCAATATCTCATAAATATACATGATATTAGAACAAAACTTTCTAGTTCACAACCTAACATATCCATGAACATTTTTGCCACATTTTATAAAAATAAAAATACATTTGCCCATTAAAAAAGACCGTACATTTGTGTAACATATCGATCAGCAACCGTTAAACTTTGAGTGGTAGAGAGTAGAATTCATATCTCAACATAGAAGCATCCGAATGGCATGTAATTTTGAGGAACATAACATAACACATACACAAACATCATACTAAAATTTTAGAGCAAACGGAAATTCGTAGGCAAAGATACAATAGTCGGAACATAGAGAACTACTATTTTAGAGTTAAACTGATAACGAATTTCTTACCTCAGTATGAACCTCCTCTTATTTTCTTCAAATTCGCCAAAGAAAAGACTAAAATATTACATTCAAATATTTGCAAGAAATTAATGGAAAGAAGGAGAAAAGAACGTGGAGAGATGGAGGAGGTGTCTAAGAAAAATAGAACAAGAGAAAGTGATGTAGAAGGAGAGAAAATAATATGCGTGAAAAGAATTTACTATACAATAGGTAAAAAAATCTCTATATTTGTAGCAGTAAAGTTTTAAAAGGAATGACGTTTTCATGTGGGGGAAATGGAGAGAATTAAGGGAAGGTCAAAATGATTTGTTCTACTTACCCATTTTTCACCTTTTCAAAATGGGAAACCTAATCACTTATCCAAATCATCATAAAAGTCAAAACTTCTATTACATTGAACAAGAAAAAGACCAAAAATATGCTAATGAATTAGAATTTATCATCCAATCAAATCAATTGGACCTCCTCTTATTTTCTTCAAATTGGCCTAAGAAAAGACTCAATATTAGATTCAAATATTTGTAGGAAATTAATGGAGAGAAGGAGAAAAGAACGTGGAGAAATGAAGGAAGTGTCTAAGAAAAATAGAGAGGGAGAAAGCGATGTAGAAGGAGAGACAATATGCGTGAAATGAATTTGCTATACGATAGGTAAAAAAAAATCTCTATATTTGTAGCAAGAAAGTTTTAAAAGGAATGATGTTTTCATGTGGGGGAAATGGAGAGAATTAAGGAAGGTCAAGATGATTTGTTCTACTTACCCATTTTTCACCTTTTCAAAATGGGAAACCTAATCACTTATCCAAATCATCATAAAAGTCAAACCTTCGATTACATTGAACAAGAAAAAGACCAAAAATATGCCAATCAATCATAATTTATCATCCAATCAAATCAATCAGCCATGCTACAATTTTGGTGATCACCCACTGATTACTCGTCAATTGCCTTTGACCTGCCGATGGTTTACTTAGGCCTATCGAAGTCATGAGGTCTAGCCTGTTGATGAAATCCATCGGCCTACCATTTCGTGAGGGATAATTCGGCCTACCAAACTTGAAGGATCGGCTTGCTAAACTACTGCATACAGTAAAATATAACAAAACATTAATTAATTACCAATTAATTATCAAGTATACAATCATAAATGACTTGAACACCTTTGACACATCAATTCCATGTGATTGTCACCTATCATAATACTTAAAATAAAATAGTCGGTAACATCATATCATAAGGGAAAATACTTAATGTCATTACTTATCTAACAATATCTGTTACATAAAAATTGGCGGGTGTTATACATAATAATTTATATTTAATACTTACTCTACAACAAGTTCCAAATTTATTTAATATACATATAGAGTCAAAACCTTTTAGTGGCAGTGTCCATACCTTGGCCTACACATTGCTCATGATTTGCCACTAGCTCATTAGTGAATTTACTTTGAACTTTTAGTTGCATTACCTACAGCATGAAATAACTATTTGAGCTAATGCTCAATAAGTCCAAACATAGCCCACATGCCTAATCTACTTGTATGCTTGATCCATTTATGTTTATTTATGAACATTCATTATTCTCTTCATAATTTAACCTTTAACTAGGGCCTGAGCGTTTGTACCATACACGCATAAGGGTCATCGTAACACCGAGACCAAAATATAACTTGAAACTCCCCTTGAGTTAGAAGCTAGTACGACACTTCTTTCTTTGCCTAGTGATTCATTTACTAGTTTGTTAATTAAAGTTACCATACCATGCATGATGATCTATTTACCTATAAGATGTGCACACCATACACATTTCTTTAAATGTATTAAATACATAAATACATTTAGCTAACTACTTTTTCCAATAACCCTCTATCTCATACTGTAGGTGCGGTTCGAACTTTTTTGAGTATGTTATAGCGTAGACTAACTTTTGATTCCCTTGCTAATCATTAAGTGTCTTGTTTGACCAATTGTATTGTCAGTAGCCAAATTATCTTCATTTATCTATATGTCGATAAAATGTATTCATCAATTACTAAATCGGGTATTCACAACCTCCATCACTAAGCTTTTGATCCCTCCTGGTTCATGTTGCCGTATCGCTTCTAACCCAAGGGGAAAAATTCTAACTAAGGGTCTTTTTCCTATTTCGAGTGTTCTAGGGTCAGTTTGGGCCATTTTGTGAAAAATAACGTTCTTGCCATTGACGAGCCTTTTTAAACTTCTTAGGCCTGTTTTTTGCTAACTCACACAAAAATATTGTTTATTGGCAGTGGGACAAAATTTAAGGCATTGGTTCTCTCATTTTGTAATAAAACCCAATTTTAGCAAACCTTTGTTATTTTATTCCAGATGTTGAAAATATTGACAATTTTGGCCCTGAGAAAAAAGTAATCTTTTTACTTTAGCCCCAATTTTTTGCAAGGGTTAAATTTCTCTAGAGTCTTTTACCCGAATTCCTTTTGTTTAAAAACGTGTTTGTCTTATTACTTTTATTGAAATTTTGTGATAAAATTTGTAAAATTCATATTTCGTAAACCGTTACAAATTGTGACAAACCGTCCACGATTCTTAATAATTTTGTCGAAATCTACAACTTTTATGTTTTAACTTTTCTGAAATTCCCACTACACAAGGGAGTTTTTAGCTATTTTTCAAAACTGCCGAGTTTTTGTAAATCTTTTCAATTTGTTCCTTTAGTAATTTTCACGAAAATCTACTTTTAAACACTATAAACCCCACTGTTTTAAGCAGGTTCCAAAACCTCTTTAGCAAATATTCATGCTTAAATATGCCAAGTTTCATTTCCTTAAAAAAATCACACAAAATTTACAAATTTACTTTGTTTTCAAGACCATATTAAGTTCTAAGCATACAACCCCTAAATTTTTCTACTCATCACCTTCACATACCTTAAAATTAGGTAAACATACCATAAGCTACTTAAATATTTACATGCCACACTTGAGAACAAAACAAAATAAAGCAAACATAACCAAAAACTTGAAATTGGAAGGTTAGGTTTTTACCCCAAAAAAATGTGGTGGGCTTGTGCTCCTTTAACATCCTTGATTTGTCAACTTCCTAGGCATGATTCATGACAAGAAACCCTGAACGAATCCCCCTTCAATCCCAAAGAACCTTGGAGAAACTTAGAAAAAGTTTGAATCTTACCTTGAAAATAAAGAAAACTTTGAGCTTAAAGCTTGATCCTACTTGAAACTTGCCTGGAAGAGGTTATGTGAGGAATTTGTTTTGAACAAAATTTTGGGAGGAAGAGAAACAAGGGCTGCTGTGTATGGTTGTAAGGAAAAATGAGAGAAAATTTAATTTATCAAAGGTATTTAATCCAATTTCTTTACTTAATTTTTTTTTTGACTAGTTGACTCACCACCCTAATTATGATTAGGGTTAACTTGGCATTAAGGGGTCGGACCACATTAAGGGATGTGGTGATCTAATCCAAACCCTTTGGGTGTCACCTTGGCGGGCCTCCTTGCTTTTCACAGTATAATTTTTACTATACAGTATTTTTGTCATGTTGTTAGGGTAAACCTAGAGAAATATATACTTAAATGGTCTAATATATTCTAACCTTATCTTTGGTTCACTTTCAAAACCCAAACATAGTATTTCATTTATCTATTTTTTACTTAAGCAATTTACTTACACCAAATCATGCCCTTTTTTTACACTATTTTGGTTATAGCATATTTTTCTACTTTATCTCATACTTTAACCATTAATTAATTTATATCACAACACTATGATTAATTGTGATAAAAAATTCATTTTAAGGAGATTAGTCACAAATTTTGCGAGCATTTAAGCTTACAAAATTTGTATTTATCAATATCTAAAATTGCATAAAATTCATAGTTAAATTTCCTATTAATATTGTTCATATATTTGTTATCGTAATTTATAAAAATACGATTTATAAGAACAAATTCATTAATTAAATCCAAATAGGTATTAGATTTAATAATAAAATTTTCTTGAACATTACAGATGGAGTCAGTCAGTGGTCAAAGAAGATATCTTCATGAAATTTTTAGCATCTAAAACTCATCTTTTATCTCTTTTCTTCGGTATTTACTAGTACAGTGGAGGTTGGATTTCTTTTATGCATAAGCATTGGCTTCTGAAATTACAACTTAATCAGAATGACTTCATGTATATCAAACTCTTTTATACTTTCTAGGCAATGGTAATCTAATTTTATGGTACAGTATTAAAATGTTTGTTGGAAGCTCATGTCATGCTTTGTCTATGGTAACTTCTTATCTCAATAGATCACTGTCCCTTCTTATCATTTCTGTTCCTAGCAACACTTAATTGCTTGTACTTAATCTATACTTTTTTCCCTTTTCATATTCTTGGTTTCCAGTTCTATTTCTACTATTTGATAGAGGAACATTATCAACAAGATGTCCACTCTATGATTACAGTTTGGATTTATTGTGGCCTTGGCGAAGCAAAAAGCTAAGCATATTTTAACCTTGTTAGAGCAAAATAAATTATATAGTTTTGCATTATATCAAGTTGTAAAATGTTGCTGATTGATTTTTGATTAAAGGAGAAAAAAGTTGACTCTTAGTACAAAATGTTGGCTTGTTGAAGTCCTTCAATTACTTGTATTTTAATTTGAGTTGTTTCCAAATAATTTAGGGTGCACCACAAAACTGTTTCATTCTCTCTAAGTTTTGTGGAATAAATTATGGAAATCAGTTTCTTTATTTTGAAGATTGGTTAACTCTAAGTTTATGATTTTTTATGATTGATTTAGGTTGTTACTAATTATGTTATTTCCTTTTACTTAGGTGATTTTGTTCCCTTATTTAGGTGTGATTTGTTTTTCAATTTTGTTTCCTATTTGAGAATGGAGTTGATCGAATTATGTGACAACCCTTCTATAAGTATTGTAATCTCTATTTAGACAACGAGAGAATTAACATTCCTTTTCAAATTGTTCTTTATAGTATTAGAGCCTTCCTTCTAAAATCTGATCCTATGGCTACCAATCCTTTATCTCCTCCTCCTTCTTCTGCCATCACTCTTGTCCCAAAACCTACTACTGTTCAAAATCAGGGCAGTTTTGATATCTCTATTCCCCCCATAACCACTCACAAACTCATAGGACAAATTTATGTCCAATGGTCTCAATCAAGTTTGATGTATTTTCGAGGAAAATGGAAAAAAAAGATTGTCTCTAGAGTTGCAGTGGCATGACCAAAAGAGGATCCCAAATTCAAGGTTTGGTATGCTGAGAATAATATTGTTATGTCATGGCTTATCAATTCCATGGTAGTTGATATTGGCGAAAACTTTATGTTCTACGACACAGCAAATGAAATTTGGGACATAGTCAAGGAAACTTTCTTTGACAGTGGAATACTTCAGAGTTATTTGGCATCGAAAGCAAATTGAATGATCTATGCCAAGGAGAACTCAATATCACCCAATATTTCAATCAACTGACTAGGAAGTGGCAACAACTTGATCAATTTGAGGTCCCTAACTGGGAAAGTCCAAATGATGCTCTTAAATACATGAACCTCATCGAAAAGAGATGCATATTCAAGTTTCTAATGGGATTAAATCTAAGTTTGGATGAAATACGTGAACGTATATTGGGAAGAAAACCTCTACCAACCCTTAGAAAGGTATTCTCAGATGTTCATCATGAAGAGAGTATGAGGAAACTAATGCTTGGAGACCAAACAAGTGAATCTTCAGCTATGGTAACACAAGGAAATTTATCTAGCTCCAATGATCAACAAAAGAAAGGGAGACCAAGGTGTGAACACTATCGGCAGCTAGGACATACAAAAGATAAATATTGGATACTGCATGGGAAGCCACCAGATTATAAATCCTACAACTAGAGATATTATCAAAGCAGTGGAAACATGGCAGCCACTTTTGAGGAGACCTCTACTTCAACCGAATCCAGGGTCTTTAGTAAGGAACAAATGAAAGCACTCCAAAAGCTAATCCAATCACAACTGACTGGCAATATTATTAGTACTGGTTCAATTGCTCAAATAGGTAATTTTACAACTGCCTTGAAAGCATGTAAATTTGGATTAGAATCATGGATTGTAGACTCAAGTGCCTTAGACCATGTGACTGGGAATGCAAGTTTACTGAAAGATTTTATTCCATTCAAACATAATTATGTTGTGAAGATTGTAGATGGGTATCTCTCTAAAGTGACAGGATATGGTTCTGTTCCTATCTCCAAAGATTTGTGAAGATTGCAAATGGGTCTCTCTCGAAAGTGACAGGATGCGGTTTTGTTCCTATCTCCAAAGATGTTTTTCTTAAATTTGTTCTCTTAGTTCCAAACTTAGACTATAATCTTTTGTCTATCAGCAAACTCACTCATGATCTGAAGTGTGCTGCTAATTTCACCTCTCAAACTTACAATTTTTAGGACTTGGATTTAGGGAAGATGATTAGAAATGCTAAGGTGCATGCAAGTCTCTACCTCCTAAAGAGTGATAGGAATCAACAAGAGTAACATTTACCAGCCAAGTCTATCCATAAGAGCCTAGTTTTATCTTTAGTTTCATTTCAAAATAAAGATAGTATAATTATGTTATGGCACTATTGATTAGGTCATCCAAGTTTCGTTTATCTTTCAAAATTGTTTCCCTCTTTATTTTTGAATAAAAATCCAAATTTGTTTCACTATGAAATTTTCCAATTATCAAAATATGTTTGGAGTTCATATCAAAACATTCCATACAAAACTTCTTGTCCTTTGCACTTGTTCATAATGATGTGTGGGGTCCATCAAAAGTAAAAACATCATGGGTTCAAGGTGGTTTGTTCTATCTATTAACGATCATAGTCGAGTCACCTGGTTATTGCTCATGAAAGAAAAATGATAATTGGGGCAAATTTTTCAAAATTTCAACAATATGATCAAAACCCAATTCCATGGCAAAATACAAATACTTTGAACTGATAACGCCAAAGAATATTTTGATTCTCATTCGGAAAATGACCTTCTTAATTAGGGAATTGTTCCTCAGAGTTCTTGTATTGAAACTCCACAACAAAACGGAGTCTCAGAGAGGAATAATAGGCACCTGCTAAAGGTAGCTTGATCCCTCTTATTCACTTCAAATGTTACAAAATATTTTTTGGGGGAAGCAGTTCTTACAGCAACATACCCCATAAATAGAATGCCATCTAGAGTCCTCAATTTCAAAACACCATGTCAAGTCCTTGAGTCATTTCCAAATTCTCATTTGATCTCCACCATACCAATGAAAGTGTTCAGTTGTTCAACATTTGTCCATGTCAATTAACCCCACCATAGCAAATTGGATCCAAAAATTAAAAAAAATGTATTGTCTTAGGCTGCTCATCCGCACAAAAAGGGTATAAGTGCTATTCTCCTCAAAAACGTTGATTTTTACATTCAATGGATGTAAACTTCATAGAATATCAGCCATCTTACCAAAATTCTAATATTCAGGGGGAAAGTGAGCCTATGAGGGAATATTTTAGTTTTGGGATCAAAATGATTCTACCATCATTGAATCCAAACCACACACTTTTGAATGCACCATTGAATCCGAAGCTCACACTCTTCCAATTTTTTCTATGTCTCCTTCCATAAATCCAACTTCTCCGAGCCTGCAAAATCAAGATGAAATTCAGCCAAATGAGCAAGAAAGTTTTCCAAATACATATGTTGTTTCTTTAGATTCTCCAATCTCCTAGGATGTGTTAGAAATAAGTATACACACTCTGCAAGACCAAGACTCAGAACCGAACTCTAATGCTCATCAAATTCCACATAATAGTGATACTATTCAGTTATTTGATGAGTTACCTAGTGACCTTAATTGGCCCATTGCTCTTCGAAAGTGTGTTTGTTCATGAACATGTCACCCTATCTCATAATTTGTTTCCTATGAAGGATTGTCCCCTGCATTTAAAGCATTCATGACTGAGCTTGTGTCCACAAAAATTCCAAATAATGTTCATGAAGCATTGAGACATCCAAAGTGGAAATCAAAAGTCGAAGAGGAAATAAAAGCACTTGAGAAAAACGGAACTTAGGAAGTGACCACCCTTCTAGAAAACAAGAAAATGGTGGGTTGCAAGTGGATCTTCATTGTTAAACATAAGGTTTATGGCAGTATAGAGAAGTTTAAGGCAAGACTAGCTACTCGAGGGTTCACTCAATCATATAGGATAAATTATCAAGAGACTTTTGTACCTATTGCAAAACTCAACATAATTAGAACTCTTATCTCGATTGCAACTAATCTCAACTGGCATCTATATTAGTTAGATGTCAATAATGCTTTCCTCTATGGTGATCTTGAGGAGAAAGTCTACATGGATATGCCATCAGGTTTGGAAGGTTCAGAAAACTCAACAAAAGTTTGCAAGCTCAAGAAATCTCTCTATGGTCTAAAGTAGTCACCTAGAGCCTAGTTTGACAGATTCTTAAAGGCCTAGAAGAATTTTGGATATACTCAGTGCCAGGCAGATCATACACTATTTCTCAAAGAATCAAGGTGTAGTAAAAAATCTATTTTGATTGTTTATGTTAAAGACATTGTCATAACAGGAGACCACCATGAAGAGATTGTCAGATTAAAACAATTCTTGGCCAAGGAATTCAAGATTAAGAATCTAGGGTTCCTCAAATATTTCCTAGCGATGGAAGTTGCTCGCTGAAGGAAAGGTATTTGTGTTTCTCAACATGAATATGTTTTTGATATGTTAAAGGAGATAGGCATGCTTGGATGTAAACTTTCAAAACACCTATGGACTCTACTAAAAAATTGGAAGCAGTAGAAGATAGTCCTCTAGCAGATAAAGAAAGATATCAGCGACTTGCAAGAAAATTAATCTATCTTTCTCACACTCGATCTGATATAGGCTTCTCTATTAGTGTTGTAAATGAGTTCATGAATAGCCCAAGGGAAGAGCATCTTGAACTAGTCTACTGTATACTCAAATATCTAAAGATCACACTTAGAAAAGGCCTTTTATTTAAGGAATCAGAGAACAGGGATATTAGCATCTATACATATGTTGACTGGGCTGGCTCTCTTGTTGATAGAAGATCAACTAGTGGATCGTGTTCCTATGTCTAGAGGAACCTAGCACTCAATCATGGCAAGGAGCAGTGCAAAGGCTAAATTTGGAGCAATGGTTTTAAGCATCTACAAAGCTATGTGGCTCAACAGGTTACTCTCGGAGTTGAAACTATCAAATGAAAAATCTATGAATGTTTTGTGTGATAACCAAGCAGCTATAAGCATTGCTAAGGACCCTATTCACCATGACTGCACCAAGCATATTGAGATAGATCATCGTTTTATCAAAGAAAAAATTGAATCAGGTCTAATCAGCTTGTTATACACTCCAACACATTATTAGATTGTCGATATTCTAACCAAAGCACTACCACGTGCAAATTTCAAAGAATTGAGTTCCAAGTTAGGCTTAATCAAGATATATAACCCAACTTCAGAGGGAGTGTGGAATAAATTATAGAAATCAGTTTCCTTATTTTTAGGACCAGTCAACTCTAAGTTTAGGATTTTTTATTATTGATTTTAGGTTGTTACTGATCATGTTATTTCCTTTTATTTAGGTAATTTAGTTCCCCTATTTTGGTGTGATTTGTTTTTTAATTTTGTTTTCCATCCGAGAATGGAATTGATTAGATTATGTGACAACCATTCCATAAGTATTGTAATCTCTATTTAGAAATGAGAGAATTAACATTCCTTCTCAAATTGTTCTTTAATGTGCATTCCAAATTATCATAGAAAGCAAACTGTGGTTTAACATATTAAGTTCCATTTATCTTCTATTGTTGTAGTTTTTTGTCTTTATTTTGTTCTTTAATTGTAACATTCAGATTATCACCTAACTAGTTCCACCTTATTCTTCAGGAAGCAGTGTTGAACTATATGCCCGAGAACCCATGGATAATTTTGAGAACTCATGGATAATTGTAGCAGATTGTAAAGGCATTTCAGAGAATGGACCAAATGAAATTCTCATTAAAAGTGTTGCAGAAACATAATCACCTGGATGTCAACAATTTTGGTTGATTTAACAGTCAAGTATTAACTTCCTATACTTAAGTTCCTTGTAGAAAGAATATATATGAGTATGTTTTGGAATGTTGCCTCCGTCCTTTCCCAAAGATTGAACATGTGATAAGGTAGTGCGTGCTGCTGTTGGGTTTATGTTGGAGAAGTTTTCTATGCTATGTGTGATCCGTATCTCCTATATATATATATATTGGTCTTGGATTTCTCTTTCAATTTCAGGTTGAGGATATAGTAGTCCAATGTGATTTCTGGGAAATGGTGAAGCCACAGCTTGCACTTAGGCCCTGTTCTAAACTGAACAGTGAGAATGTGGTCTAGTGGGAATGTTGTGGACCAAGGGAATGTAGGGTCTGATACGGTTAACATAATCAGAAGTTTAGAAGAATCAGAACCTAAGATGTCAACAAGTAGACACTCTAACTGCTGTACATAACAAGCTTGTGACTTTTATAGGTCTACTTTTTGTGATAGAAGTCCTAGCAAGTACAGTGAAAAAATAATTGTGAAAAATACAGAAATTGATGTGTTAGTCAACTTTTTTAGAGTTTAAATTGAGTTGAGAGGGCATATGATAACGTTGATTTAGGATTTATGTAGCATACTCTGGACCATGTAGATAGTCAAACCCATTTTTATAAATTAAGACTATATCAAATGGTAATTTTTTATAATTTTCTTGAGTAGACAAGTTCTTCGCTTTAACCGGTGATTTATTCCTTGCTTTTGGCATGATGTTGCAAGATATTTTGTTTTGATAGGATACAAGATAGAAATTCTTGGATTTCAACCGACATAAGTGAAGAAGACATAAATTTTCTTTTCCCTATGGATGGTTAGTTGTCATGCCTTAAAATTAACTACTCTAGAGGAGCATAACTGCTATAGATGAAAGTTCCTTTGTTATTGCTATTATGCCTTTGTATGGAATCAAGCAGTTGGATGTTTGAGGGGTGAAAAAGTTGGATACCAAGCTTAAAGCACGTTCTCCTTTAAGTTAGATGTGTATGGTTTTCCCCCTTGGATGTATGCCTTAGCTTTAAATATCAATGTTGTCCTAAAATCTTTTTAGTATTTTGGCTTTGTTTGTAGAAGGGGAAGAAAGTAATATGACCTAGGTGAGAAAAATATAGAGAAATGAGAAGACCTTTCTCTTATTGTATTTCCTATGGATTATTAGCTTTTCGAATCCCTCCATTCTAGGAGAGAATAAAATTGGGGTTCATGGAAGGACTTGAAACCCCCTTACTAAATCTATTCCATCTTTTTTTTCTTTCCTACCACATAACCATGAGTCCCAAAAATCCTTCTATGAATTTCTTCACCCTTCTCCCTCCTTCTACTTTTACCTCTTACCAAACGATTTCTTTATATTAAAGGTCTTTTGCACTCTTGCCCCTAAACATTCTGCGATAGCAAGCTGCCCCTTTTACTTTTACTTTGGTTAATTACCCCAAATTTAATTAATGACTGTGAAATTTGGGAGGACATGGCCCATACACTTACCATGACATGCTTTGTCGTCATCCAAAAATTCAAGTATTTGTCTCTTAAACAAACTTTCATGGCGTGTGTGATAGCATTCCCATCAAAATTTTAGCAAACCTCATC
>LNSY01119167.1:0-11299 GCA_002024485.1 Artocarpus camansi
TTTTTTTTTTTTCCTTGTCATCCAGGTAGTGGGACTTAATTAGGTCTGAAAAGGGCTCGGGTTTCATTCCACATTCTAAAAGAAGAGAGAAAAACCTTTCTGTGTTTCACAAATCTATATAAATAATGTCTAACAAGTAGCTATTCTTTACTTCATTCATGGGGAAGTTCCATTCTGATATTACTGCTTTTCTCCAAAAGTACTCTTTTCCACCTCTCTTTCTCTCTCTCTCTCTCTCTCACACAGAGTTTGTGTTTATGATCCCAAATGATACTTTCTTCTTGTGATCAGCATGGAGACAATCCTGGAACGGTATGAGAGATACTCCTTCTCTGAAAAACAGCTCCTTCCCACTGGTTCTCAATTCCAGGTGTTTGATATATATGTAAACCTTCCTGCTTTTCAATATGTACTATTTACAAAAGATCAAAATTAATGCTTACTTTTCGTAATGAAAATTACGTTTCTTAAGTTATTCTCAGAAAAATAAAATCAAGTTTGTTATTTGTTACCAAAATCATCATATATATTCCGCATATGAATTAGTAACAAATAAGAAACTTGATTTTATTTTTGGATTTGCTTCATTGATGTTTTGTAATCTTTGCAAGTATAGGCACTCCTTTTCTCTTACTAGATTTTTTTCCTTTAGGGTTTCACTAGTAAGGTTTTTAATGAGGCCTACCTTCAGAATTGGCTTTTGAAGGAAAAGTCACGGCGTAACTTTCTAGCACCAGTTCTGGCTTGCACAAGTCTTTAGATTGTTTTTCTTTGTTATCTTAACTGGATTTGTATTTTATTTTCTTTTTTAATAAAGATAGGTTGAGGTTTAGCTCAGGATAGAATCTTTAGGGGGGTTTCAACTTAGTTGTTCTAAATCTTCTTGAAGCTTTCCTCTTCTCTCATTCATTCAAAAAAAAAGAAAAGAATATATCTGATGATTGTCTAAAGAGAACATCCAATGTGAGATTAATTAAATGTAATTAATCATGATGAGCAATTTAATAACCGATCTCTTGGAAATTATTTCTGCATTAATGTAGGAAAGAAGCAGCTGGTCTGTAGAACTCACAAAGCTCACGAATAGAATGGAAGTATTGCAAAGGAACCTAAGGTACTACCTTCCTTCATGATCACTTGATTATATGCTGATTCATTGCGTTAATTAGAGTACTTAGACTAATTAATTGTTAATTAAGCTACAGCTTAAAAGTCAAATGCAACTTTTGCGCCATGCATGCAATAGTAATTATGTGTGTGTGTGTGAGAGAGAGAGATTAAGAGTGGTATTTTTTTTTTCAACAGTAATTTTCTTTATTGTCCAAATAGACATTAGGCGATGCTTTATCACCATTGATGTATCGTCTAATGTATACAGCTATTACGAATTAGACGACGGTCACCTTGACCATCGTCTAATCTAACATGCCGCGTGTACTAGTGGACCAAAATATATGATTAATTCAGAGTGGCACAAAAGCAATTATCAGACCTTGCATATGATGGTCATCGCTCGTATCAACCAAATTGATTGTTGCATGTATCTAAATATATCATACTACAGAAATCAAATGGGGTTGTTGCTTATAATCTTAGCTGTTTGGCACCAAGCTAAATGTATCAGGTTTTATGCATGGTTCTTGAATCGGGCCGGTTTGATATGTGCTAACAATTATTAAAAAACATGATATTGGTATTGACTTATGTAGGAACTCTATGGGGGAAGATCTAGACGCCTTAAACTTGAGAGAACTTCAAAATCTAGAGCAACAGCTTGATGTTGGTCTTAAGCGGATACGAACAAGAAAGGTAATGAAAATATAACATGACCTTATTACACAATTTCATTTTTGTATATGGAACACATTTCTTATTTTTTTGTCGCTTGGGACTCTCATTAAGTGCTTGTGAAATTTACAGAACCAACTCATGCATGAAGCCATTTCAGAGATGCAAAAAAAGGTAGGTGCATGTTTTGAATATGATTGTATTTCCAGGTCGGCTACTAGCTAAGTATTGCCTAATTGATAACTAGAATAGGATTATCATGTCAAATCTACTGTTCTATTTTCCTGTTTCATTGATCATCTCTCTAGTCACATTTTGACTTGCCTCATTCGTTTGTTTGAGTATTTTTAGTATTTAGTATTTATTATGTGGTTATGTTCTCAAATTTTAATGATATGAAAAATTTGTACTGAAATGACAGTCAATGAGATAGCAAACTGGGGATAGCAGGTTCGAACTTGATAATTCTTTCAACGATTGTGGTCATATGAGTGTCAACTTATTGCTTCACATTAAGAATAATTCTATTATTGTCTAACCTTAGCTGATTCAATCATCATGATAAACAAGTTCTTACCATATATGACACTGTTGGCACTGCAAAAACAGTTATAATATTACTTAAGTTGGCAAAATCTGAAGATTCTTAAGTAATGCCATGAACTCACAGTGTTAGCTTATGACAGGCAAAGGCATTGCAGGAGGAAAACAACTTAATGACGAAAAAGGTAGTGTGTTTATTGGAACAAAATGTTGTTCAAACTTGTACAGCTAGCTCTTGATGTATGCATATATTTTGCTCTAAATATGAAACAGCTGAAAGAGAATGAAAAGATGATAGCTGAAGGAACAAACTGGCAGCAGCAAGCCAATAATAATATTGGTCCAAACTCGACCACTTCATTGGTTATGGCACCACCTTCAAGAGCTCCACTTCCTTCACAGTATAAATCTCTCTTTCGCACTTTGAAATTTCTTATTTCCATTTGATAATATTTACAATAACAAGCATATGTATATAGCATACCAGTTGAGGCTAGCTCAGGTGGTTGGGTCGTTTGTTTTGCGCATGTGTGTGTTTACTAGATTTCTAATCATTTCGGTTTCACTTCTTCTCAATATAAAGTGGGAGCCCCACAGTGTTAAAAAAAAAGAATAGAAAGAAAGAGTATGTTGCACTAAAAGTTAGTGAATGGTGAAGTCTCAAAAATGCCTGACTAATCACGGTCATTCATGCAAGAAATCTCTAGGCATGAGCAACCTCAAAAAGTTCAAATTCCAAGGGATTTCTTGTCACACAATAATATCCTCTTGTTTACTTATAATGAGTTAATTTGGGGCACTAATTATGCTTATAAATTGTGCAGTGGGACTCTTCAAGCAGGAAGAGTCGGAGAAGATCGTAGTGGAAATCAAACTCGGCCTACCACCAACAACACTGGCATACCACCATGGATGCTCAACCATCCGAAACAATAGCAAATTAGTGATCACTTGGGACTTTTTGCCCCTTATTTCCAGGCCAATGAAGTCAAACGCATAATTTGTCACTTCGTTTTAATAAACTCTAATATGAAGCCTCATTCTTGCTGTGACAACATAAAACGAAGAACGAATATCTTGTAAATTTAATTTCTCATGGCTGACTGTGGGATGAAATTTATTAATGGGGGTTGGTAGAATTTAAGTGGCATTTGTTCCTACCAAGGGATAAATTGGTCTTAACAGGGTAGTTTAGCCGTAAATTTGGAGGAAAGCTTACCAAACCTTCCCCCTACTGTAATGTGTTCTTTGCTTGCATTGATTTTGCAATAAAAATGAAGATATGTGTTCTCTTATTGTATGATTTGTATAACTACAAATGTTAAAAATTATAAGCATTTCATATTAGATTGCCAACCTTGCTATTGAAAACTCCCTTGGAGGTCCTAGAGCACTATGGGTGTGCGCAGGCACTTTTCAAAAGCAACCCGTTTCGGCCGAAAAAGAAAATGTTCAATTTTCTCTAAAACAACATAATCTGAGGTTAAAATAAAGGGGAGAGACAGAGAGAAGGGGAGAGAAAGAGTAGGATATACCATACAGGCAGATCAGAAGATCGGATTAGTGCTTTGGAAAAAAATATGTTGACTGATCGTCAAGATTTGGTTGCAATATCTCACGAGAAGTTTAACAAGAACCAAATTCCCCAGTTTTTGCAATATATATGTGTGTGTGTGTGTGTGTTGCGCGCACATGCGGTTGTGGGGTGTGTGTTGCGCGCGCGCACGTAATATATCCCTGACAAAGATAATCCAGAAACCTATTTGAAAGGGCAGAAACAAGAACACCACAAGATGTCCTCATCATTGACTACAAAAGCAACAACTTTTGACATGTGTTTAAGTTCACCAACTACAGAATGCATGTCTGATGAGCATTTTAAAAACACAACGCCTGCATCAAAATGCAGTTTTTTATTAATTGTGTTACAATGTCTATGTTTTAAGGCCAAACCGATATGAATGCACCAGTAAGAACGAGTGTAGTTCGTTCTCACCGGATGATAAATATCGAGTAGCAGCGGCATTACAAGTACAAGAGCCTTCAGAAATTATTTACAATTTCAATTTTGAATTATTAACCACATTCGTGATGTTATAAATGATAGAGAAATAAATCATTGAATCCTGTGAGATCAACTTTTCTCGTCATCTTCACATCCATAATCACCACCATCAAGAATATGCTCCCTGAACCAAAAAAGATTTACATGGCTCTTTCCTCAATAATAGAGTAAAAAAGAAATGCACAAAAAAAAAAAAGCTCAGACTGAGATGATATGCATTACAAAGTAGCAACTTTAAACAATCGTCAAGTCACTTGACTCGAAACTGAATCGAAGTACATTTGGTATATGCCTTCAAGACTTGTAAATATCAGGAAAAATGAGAAAATCGGATCCCTCTATATATTTCAGGTAACTAGTTAGAATAATATGGTATGAGATGACCCAAAATATGAGGGGAAGTTCAATGTGCCCATTTACTGTATACGTAGTGTATATGCATCTTTATATAAGCAAATAAATGGTACAAAAAAAAAATGAAACACGGATCCAGAGATGAATTTGCACAGAATATGCAAGTGTCATGCAAAGCATTACCTTAATCTTTCACAAAGGCGAGCTAAAGCATCTGATCCAGTTCTGGATGCAACGTCCTCAATCTCAGAAGCATTTCGTGGAGTCGCAGTATCTGCCAGCCTAAATTCGCACAACTCCTTCAAAGAACAAGCATCAGTTAAAACAGCAGAATGACCACCACCAGCTGCCAGTTTCCGCACCTCCCCAACACACCTGCAACGAGAGACCTTAATTGATATAGAGACCCAGATAACCAAGAAAAGCTACTGAGAGATTTAGTTTCACCATACCAATCAATTGGTGACGGATACCAAGCATAGTTAGATTTCCCATTAGCTGCCTGCCCGTAGCTATTGTAGCCCCATCCATGAATTCTTCCATCTCTGGTGGAGATAAGCGTGTGCGAGTGTCCACATGCAACAAGCCGCACACCAGTTGGAATGACCAAAGCAGGAATGTTTCGCAGAAATGACTCAGACTCACTAAGACTGCATGAAAAGAATCCAGAATGAGGCCCCAGGCCTAATTGCCCTACTTGACCACGACCCCAGGCATAAAGCGCTCCTTTTCCAGTCACAGCACATGTATGTACACCTCCACACGCTACATCCTTTATGAATATTCCATCAAGTGCAACCACTCTCCTTGGTATTAACTCTTTATCTCCAGCCTGGAGGGAACAGTGCCCAAGTTGGCCCATGCTTCCCAACCCCCAAGTATACCTACAGGAAATTTTTGTGATCAATTATGAACAGGAAATAATACTAGGTCAAGAATGTAGCTTTTATGAGTAGCATTGCTATTCATTATAGGTTATTTTATACTAGAGAGATCACAAACACCCAAGAATAATTCACAATAAATTTTCATGTTATTATCCAGCCGTCAACTAGAGTCATACTCCACTCAGAATTAATCTTATAAAAGTGTAACACTGAAAATATGAATAAATAGAAACTATATTTTGCCAGTAGGAATAGCGCAGCAGGGAAAAGGGACTTGCATAATAAAATGCACCCAATTTCCACGATATCCTCTCTTTTTTCAGATGTGAGATTCCCAACAGAAGATTTTTCTAAACCTTCCAAGTAACATGTGCCATGCGGATAACTACATTCTCATGCTTAAATGTAGAACCTAGTCTCCATTTAAGAAGTCCCTCATGACACTTACACCTCGCCATTTTCAGATATAGCTGCTGTGTGGAACTCCCCGCATGACACTTGGGTAACCTTCACAAGCTCAGGGGCTTCATCAAGGAACTTTGCGTAAGCATTTATTACACGAGCCCCCTGTAAACCTTCACATGTAATTCCTCTGCCAAGTTGACCGTATTCATTGTAGCCTGGTTTATCCAGAACAGTAATTAAGTACCAATTATTATGGCAGCAAAGAATGAAAAAGGCTAAGGATTTCTTTACTAAACTGGTATAATCTATCTACCAAAAATTGCACAAGCACACAATGAATACACCAGGAAAGTATTTCCACCAAATTGGCAATATGTAATTCCATGTTAAAATCTAAAAACAAAGATAGTGAAGAAATCAAGATTAACAAATACCCCAAGCTTGCAGCAGGCCATCCTCTGATAGAGCCACCACATGAGCTGCCCCACAAGAAACTTGACGGATAATCTGTATAAACAAACAAAAAAAGGGTAAAAAATTCATCCTTATCGTGACAGGAGCAATAAGTACACCGAATTTATTCTGCTCAAGCCTACTGAAAGCATTCATACTGGTACCATTGTTACTATAACAGCATTTTGTCTATAGGAATTCAACTTACTCCTCTTTTAACCAAATCAGAAGAAGTTTCCGATCATAGTTAGCACCTACTCAAAAGAGACACAGACTTTCAGTTGATACATTTTGAAGCACAAATTTAACAAAATGTTGACCTTTATAAACGACACCATTCAATGTTCTAGACAAAACCAATAGGGCCCCCCTGAATGAGAAATTATATAATTTTCAAAAGAAAATTTCCATCTACTAAAACTACAATAAGCTCAAACAGCTAATCTAGCATATATCGAGTCTCCTATATTAGAGTTTTGTTTTCTTTTTTCGAGCCTCAACATCCCAAGGAAAAATTACCCACAAATGAAAACACCCGATAACATACCGTATTTGGAGTAAATGCTCCCCAAAATAAGCGTGGAAAATCAGAACCCTACAAACAATTAACCAAGTAGGGAAAAGGGTATCAGTTATTATCTACAAGAAATGAACAAAATAAATGTTTCATTGTAAAAAGCAGTAATAACCACCTGATTTTGGCCCCAAATCCACAGTCTACTTGTTGAAATTGTTCCATCATTTTCACGAGGCTCTGCAATAGCAGCGGTACAATGTGCTCCACAAGATACAGATTTCACAAACTCTGTTTGCAATTGCTTCACTTTCTTTGGATACTTTCTAGCCTCTTCAGTTCCGTCTCCCAATTGACCAAATTCATTAGCTCCTGAAGAAACATAAATAATACCATTTCTTTATTGTTCATGCCCACAGGTAACACAAAACGAGATATTAGATGGATTTACTTGTTTCAATTAGCACACAGAGATTGAGATAAATATTTAAACAACAAAGAACGGAAAAGGGATCATGAACACCAATCAAAAAGATTGTATCCAATCAACAAGCACATCACAACCCTCAATTAGTCCACACTACATGAAACAAATGGAGTTCAGTTATCCAATTAAGGAACGTGTCTATGTGAAATTGAGCTATACCCCAAGTAAAAAGCGACCCATCGGAGGCCACAGCTGCTGTATGCTCACGGCCACAAGCGATATCGAACCAGCGGGAGTTAGCCCCAGCCGGGCATCCGAAAAGCTCGGGGGGCAGCTGCTTTGGGATCCTCAATTGGCGATCTTTCCCCTGCCTACCCGTCTGTCCCGAATGATTGTAACCCCACACATAAATTGCACCCTTCGTTGTAAGGCTTACCGGTCGGGTCATGCCAAAAATTTCATCTACATCCATTTATAATCCTAAGAACCATATGCTAGGTCAGGAGCTACATCAATCAATCAATCAGGTTAATTAACAATCTACATGAAACAAAACATCGAAAATACGAAAATTAATTGGATTACAAGCAAAATTTCCTAAGGAAATCAGCATTTCGTATTGAAACGCAATGCTCGAAAAAGTCAAAGACGTGAGATTTACAATCATTATTCCCAAATTTGATTGCTAAGAAGAATGATCAAATTCCCTTTCCGATTAAAAAAAAAAAACTTTGATAGGGATTGGATTCAATCACGAAAGACGTACCAGAGAAATGATAGGGATTCGATGAAAGTGAATTTTGCCGCGGAAAATTGCTTGTCGATTGGCAAGCAGAGAGAGACAAATGAATTTTAGAGAGGGAAAGGTATCCTCAAATGTGGCGAAAGGGGCGGGAATTGGTTCGGGTTCAAGTCGGTGCAATATTGTCAAGTCCAAATCCGGTCCGAATATGAAATCACATTAAAGAGAGAGAAGTCATCTGTCAATGGTCGGAAAGCAATAAAAATAGTTAGAAGTAATTGATTAAAAAAAATTTTGAATTATAATTTATTTGTGTTAGATAAAAGTGGTTTTTAATATTTTTTAGTTATAAATATTGAGTTATACTCTTACATACTACAATAACAAATAAAAAAATCGTTACAGTATAAAACTCTTACATACTAAAATAAAAATGATTCTTATTACTTTTTTAAACATCTTATTATAGTTTAAATTTTTATTTGAGAAGTTTATTTAAATTGTTATTTTGGTTGATTTGAGCTAAAACTAATTATATAGAAAAAAAAGTAAGTTTGAACCACAATTTATAATTTAAACTGTGAATAGATTAAATAATAATTTTAGTTTAAATTGAAAAAAAAAATGGAACTAACTCTTTAAACATGCACTAATCTAAAAAACCAAACACAAACACAAACACAAACTCGTAACAATCATGTGGGTTTCAGTTAAGGCTAATTTTACAGTTTTACATTAGAAGGTCATTGTAATAAATATATATATATATGTATATTTGTATTGTACCCTCAAAATTGTAACACTCAAAATAGGTAAGAAGACTTAACAAGACTAATTAAAGGATTGAGATTTTGTTCTAGACAAAAGTGAAGGAATAAAACAGAATTTGACCTAAATTTGGAAGTAAGAATAGGTAAATTAGCAGCTTTTTGAACCAAAATCTAATCACATTATAAGACCGTTAAAACGATAGCGTATGGTCAAAGAAAAGAAAAGGAAGGATTATTATTATTTCTTTTTTATTTTTTATTTTAGAAAATTCGTCCTTATTAATGTGATTAATTGAAGGGATTGTGAATTTATTAATTCGTTGGTGGCAGCGTTCGAACCATACATGACAGTCAGACACATGTGTGGAAACCTCAATTTTCCCCTTTTTTTTAATTTTTGTTTTTATTTTTATTTTTTAGCAGAAACCGACAATAATTTTTGGGAAGTGTTGGAAAAATTCCATTGGTGGTTGGTAAGCCAAGACAAAAAACAAAAAAAAAAGACATGAGTTACACATGCCCACCTTTATCCAAGAATCGTCGGTTCTGTTATTGGCCTGTTCAACATCTCTGTAATTACTATTTGCCTCAACACTCATTCTGTGCGGTTTTCTTTCGCGGGTGAGTTTTCTGTCTTACCAAACAAACCCAGATTGCAGTTCTTTGTTTATTTATTCTTTTTCACATAATTCTTCAATTGATTATGATGTTCGCTTCTGTCGTCACAATATATGGAAAAAAAGGAAAAAATAAGTCATTTTGTTTGCTTTGTACCAGTTTGGTTATCATCTTGCTTCTTTTGTGATTCTTTCCAAGTCTGATTCTGCTTGTCTGACGGGGTTTTGTTTTTTGGTTTTTTTTTTTTAAATAATCGTCATAAAGTTGAGCACTTTTTCTGCCCCTAATTTAGATCTTACTAGCAAGCACTTGAGAAAAGGCAACATCTTGGTTCCAAATCCCTTTGAGAAAAAAAAAAAATAGATCAAAGACTTTGGTCTTAAACTGACAACTCAATAATTAGAAGCTTTTTTTTTTATTTTTTTCGTTGTGTGCGCGGTAAAAACCAATGAGATTGGGCGTAAGCCTTATCAGTTCAAAATTGTCCAATATGCTTTTGCCTGTGCTGGACTCAAAACGTCTGGATTTACGACTCGTCTCAAACGGTGTCTCCCTGCTAGGCTACACCCATTTAGAGTAATAGGAAGTAGCTTTTGTTTGTGTCATGAATGGATCTAGAGCCTGTTGGGAACGCAGTGTGGGTCAAACTAGTTGTGGTTTAAACTTTATGAGAGAAAACATCATAGTAAAATTTGTTTGAACATGGTTCTAGTTCAAACTGCATTCCCAGACGGGCTATAAGTCAACTAGGTAACAATTATGTGGAAAAACTGATCAAGGTAAAGATATTAGGAATGTAGAATAGGGAGTGGATTTTACAAACATAATGCCCTTGCTTATGCCAATTGGACAGGTTTGTCCAGAATTCAACCAACTTAGAGTAGAAATTTATCGTATAACAATGAGTTTAACGCAAAGAAAAAGTAATTATTTGACATAACTCCAGAGGATATGATTGTTATATGGCATGATTGATGTGTTGGTTTTGTACTAGCATGTGTTTAGTCTTCGACTTACAGATAAGGGGAAACACTGCTTGTTCTCTTCTTCGGTCAAAAACTTGAGCGGATTTGATGTGCATTGCAGAATAATTGCAAATACAAAGGGATCATGGCTGAGTCCGAAAGTAGTAGCGCCAATGCTGGGAAAAAGCTAATTCAAATTGATATCAGTTCAGACACTGTATGCCCATGGTGTTTTGTGGGCAAAAAAAATCTTGACAAAGCTATAGCTGCTTCCAAGGATCAATATGACTTTGAGGTTTTCCCTCCCTATATACCACTTTTCTGTTGTTCAAATTCACATGTTTTGTTTTCTTGTTCATGTCCAATCACTTTTCTATATATATCTGCAGATAAAATGGCATCCATATCAGCTTGATCCTAACGCACCCAACGCAGGTATTGATAAGAGGGAGTACTACCATGAAAGGTTCGGGCCTCAATTGGCACGGATGGAAGCTCGGATGTCAGAGGTTCTATTGTCAAACTTTATTCAGCATTAAGCATGTTTTTTGTGTTATTGATTGCGTTATAATTAAATATAAAGCATTTACAGGTTTTCAAGAAGCTTGGGCTGGAATATAGCCTTTCTGGACTAACGTAAGTTACAAACAATTATGAACTTTTTTTCCCCTCTTTTTACTCGCTGCATGATCAATAATATTTTAGTTTAGGTGCTATTGTTTGATGTGTAATCTTGAAGAGGGAAAAATTACATTTTTTTTTTTTTTT
>LNSY01119615.1:0-11565 GCA_002024485.1 Artocarpus camansi
AACATATCTATAGGAAGAAAATCATGAGAAGATCAAAGAAAAGAAGAGAATCTTGCCTAAGAAAAAACTGAGAAAACTCTGAAAACTCGAGAGCTTGAACTTTGAAAGAGGAAAGATGAAATGAAGAAGGAGAGAGAGAAGAAATCCTTTATATTGTATGAAGGCTAGGATTGGATGGCTGGGATCTAAACTTTAGGAAATGATCTAATGGTTGAGATCAAGCACCTTTCTAACTTCCCGCTTAAACCGAGGGCTAGTCTTTTCAATCAGATGTTGATGTCAACGGCGTAGGAATATTTTGAAATGCTCCAATCATATTGCATCACTCGTAATATATAACTGACGCTTTTATTTTCTCGAGGCAGGGTGACGATTATAGTATGAATGCAATATTTCATCCAAAAGAAGCAACGCATTATCAGATTAGAAGTTGGACTCGCTTGGGACAATCAAATTCACTCATGTAGTCGATCACATCAACTAAGATATGGGAGGCTAACTATTGGGATATGATTTGGTTAGGCTTACATCATTCAGCAAAGGCCTAGTGTGTGAAATCCAAATTACGGTCAGTGCAAATTGAGCCCGATAGGAGTGGTCGATGCGAGATTGACTATTGTCTTTAGTATTACTTGCTTATTGCTCGATTGACTAGTGGAATTGATTGATTTGATATTCATGGTTTGATTGTAGTTTTTATTCAGCTCGTTTGGGTGGACTTACAAATTATTTACTATCGCAGATTTGCTAGGTGTAGATTCGATGGAATTGATGTAAAAAACCTGGTAGTGACAATGAGATACTTGCTGAGCCACGAAATAGAGATCGACATGTGTCTCCTTACTACAAGCACTACTATGCCCATTCCTTCTGTCAGATTGAGGCCACGATCTCACAAGGTACTTTTTATAAATAGAAAGTAGGGCTTCACAGTAAAGAGGAGGACTTACAAAAACTTTGCAAAAATTACAAATGTTTTTCGTATTAAATCTCTTAAATACTTTGTAATATGTATCATGCTATTCATCATAGTGAAGAATAGTAGACGTAGCTCTCATTATAGAGTAAACTACTATAAATCTCGTGTATGGTATCATTTACTTTTATTATATTGTTTGATTATTTTTGCTTCAAATTAACTTTTATTTTATAATTGTCTTAATATTGTTCTTAAAAGCTAAACCGATCATAACAACAGTGATTTGAGGACCCAAACTCGTAAATAGAAAATATTAAATTGAGTTTTAATCTGTTTATATTTAATTATAGATTCAACGTCTACAATGCACTGCACCACTGCACATGCATAAATGTTCTGGTTCTACTTTCGTTTTTCTGATCAACTTTTTTTTTTTTTGGATTATTGTTCTTTAGGCTTCTGCCGACTAATATACATGAATCAGTTTTTTTTTTCCCCATTCAATATATAGATAAATCCCACGGCTGAAATAGTAAATCAGTTTTTTAAAAATTGAAGAGCTTACACATGTTATATGTAGTTAATTGTTTTCATTTTGATCAGCAAATGACGTTTTTCTTAGGCAGCGTTCTTATCATTTGGACATCAGTTATAAAATCATATCCTATATCCTTAAAGAGAAAAATTACGAAATAACATTGCTAAAGTAAAAAAAAAAAACAATAAAAGATATTATAGAGTTTCGACCTCAAATATATCACAGGTAAGAAAGCAGCTACCACAAATAAATAAATATGCAAATAAATAAACAATAAACAACACAACAACAAACAACTACTGTTTGGTGAGAACGACCTATGATCTTGAGTGTGGACAGGTGTGTGCTGTAGTCCTTCAAAGCCCATAATGACCAAGTTAACCTTGTTTGGTAATAACCTGAACAAATCATGATCCCCATATACATGTCCAACTATGTCAATTCGTACTACTCCTCTGATCCCATAATGACCAATTTAACCTTTTCTTTGTAATAAGCTGAACAAACTATGAACTAGAGGTTGCAATAATCGTGTTCGTGCTGTGTTCATGTCGGCATGTTTACAGCACGACATATTTAGCTCAAACACCAACACGACACGATTAATAAACGTTCAAGAAATGCAAACACGAACACGACACGCCTATGGTACGCGTAACAGGACACGACATGACACGATTAACATAATTATTAAACGTGTCGTGACGGGTTGATATGATAACAACACGCATGTGATACATTTATGACCTAACTAACTAAAAATTAAAAAAAAAAATTTAAAAATTTAAAAACTTTTAAATTTTTTTTAAAAAAAGCCAATAAAGAAAATTAACAAAAACATAATATCTAATTAATACTAACCTACTATAAATATTTCAAATATTTTTATTTTTAAGTTTAAATGTATTATAAATGGACTGGTCGTATCATGCCATGTCAACACGTTTATGGCTTGTTTAATTAAACGTGTTAAGGCATGTTTAGCATGTTCGCACGAATCCAGCCTATTTATTTTCGTGTTATTTGTGCAAACCTATTTATGGTACAATTAATAAATGTGTGGTCCAAACTCATTTATCTCGTGTCGTTTTCGTATCGTGTCATCGTACGTGTCTGAAATTGCCAGCCCTACCATGAACCCCATACACAAGTCCAACTCTGTCAATTCCTTCACCTCCTTTGATCACTTTTCTTTTTCTTTTTTCCTTTCTCTTAATTATTATTTAATTAGCATGTATGATAATAAAAACCCTGGACCTCGAGCACAGCTGGCCGTCCCTGAAAAACATAGATCTGATCTTCAAGAATTTAGATTAATTGAGAATCTCTGTTCAATTTTAAAACTGTAAGGGAAAAAAAAGAAGAAAAATGACGTTATTTTGAAGGTTAAACGCACAGCATATACACATATTTAGATGGTATATAATTGTCCAAAGTGTTGAAAACAGAACCACGGTCGTTAATGTGCAAATATACATACAATAAATAAGTAGCTATTTACTATTTGGTTATTGGGATATATCTTTGCTCAATTTGAAGACATTATGCCATGAAACAAAGAGGTCAATGATCAATATTTCGCATATTTACTTCAACTTTTCATATGTCTCTCTTGATATTTAAACAAACTAATTTGTGTGCCCTATCCTTTAGTTAAACAAATAATGGGCCATAATATCGCCGCAGATTTAAACAAATTGTGGGGTCTATACTTTAAATATCTTCTTGATATTTAAACAAGTAATGGGCCATAACATCATCCCAGTTTGTTTTGTTTTTATTTTTTTGAATTTTGGGGTAAGAGATTTGAACTTTACATCTTTTAACGGAGTCAGCTATAAATTTACTCTTAGATTATGTCTATAACACATCAACTTAGGCTTAAGGAACAACAAGGATTTGGTTTTGTTTTTTGTTTTTGTAAGCTAGAAAGACTTTAGCTAGTAATTAACAGTGCAATACTCTCCTCAAATTACATTCCTAATGACCAGTTTAGTTTTTGTAGGTAGCTAGGTAGGTGCAAATGTCAACAATGCACATGAAAGTTAAGGATTTTCATTGTTACGGTTGAGGTTGTTGTTGTTGATATGGATATCATGGATGGAGATTCACGTGATCAAATTAGCTTTTGATCTTAATTAGGTCTTTCTCGATTGCTTACACTTGTCCTATATACATGTTTTCTTCACCAGTAGTCTATAACTTTGCACTTTTTTTGTTTAAATGATTTTATTTCCAATCAAAGTGATACACATACTAATTCGATCTCAAATGACCTTGTAACATAAAAAATCTTAACCCAACAGGAAACTGGATCCACCAGTCAATTCTAATGAAATGCACAAAGGGAGTAAAACGTGCATTGAATTTCAATAATAAAAAATAAAAAAGGCACACCAATAATTAAGTACACAAATAGCTCTTTTTACCATACTTTTACAATCGGTTAATAACTCCAATTGATTAGGACCAAAAGACCCAAAGTACAAAGGTCATACTTAACAACCCTAAGATTAACCCTTGCAGATTGAACACACGAATAAACTCGATGAGTGGAGAGACTACCTTCCTTATTTCAAAACAAGAGCAAATACTTAAAATCAAAACACAACTCTAATACGGCGGCAACAACCCCACTTTATTATACAAAAACAATAAACACACAAAGGAGAGGCAGCCACTTGTGGTCCGTTATTGTTGTTGTTGTCATGTTCTCTTTATATTACTGGCGCTAGCTAATCTTTATATTATCTCTATGAAGATAGGTTGACAAATAGGCACGGCAATTAAACACAACCATATTACAGAGTGCATTCGAAACTGAACGCCTCAAAATTCTGTCCCCTGGACCTGTTTCTATGCGGTATTAGTAGCTAGCCTTGGTATTATGGCTTTGTTTGGTTATGTTTTTAAAATAAGTGAAAATGGTTTCATTTTGAAAAATGATAATTTTTTAAGAATTGTATTGAGAGTGGTTTTAAAATTTTTGTCTCAAAAAACGTAGAAATATACTTTTAAAACTTCTTGAAACAACACCAAATGAGGCCTATATGTCTCTTACAATTATCTTGAATGATTAGAAATTTTAATTATAGAGGTGTTGTCAAAGAGTTATATATATGCTTAATTTTTTATGTGCCAATTGAGTTTTCTACGGTCAAAATTTGGTATACATTTCTTTCATTTGATTGCTTAATTCAATATTGGTCTTACTAGCTATATTCTGGAAAAATCTCGTGGTATTTTAAGATTATTTACTTAAGAATTATATTTTGTTTAAAAAAATCAGTTCCAACTATAGTTATAATCAATTAAAAAATAAAAAACTTTTATATATTGTTATTTTTAAACTTACAACATTTTAATTCTAACTCACATTCTAAAAACCCTCTAAAGTTTGACTTACGTGAAATTTCTTCTTCAAAAACACACAGACGCGCACGCATAAAAACTACAAGGGGTGTGCTGTCCAAATTAATGAAATGACAGGGAAGTAGTTGAGTACACGCGAAAAGGCGTTAGGAGAGTAGTAATGAAAGACGGCACAAGGAGTCAATTTGGGGTCTGTACTTCTAAATTACTGTCAAGGCTGTGTATTTGACTTAAATTTTTGGCCAATTGGGTTTTAAATTAATATCATTATTTAAAAATTATGGATGTTGTGTTATGTGTAGGAGACAGCTTGGCAAGGCCCACAGCCTATATTAGTACAACCTGAGCTGTCAAATATATAGTTATATGAGACAAGCCTTAGTAATAGCCAACGGTAAAAAAAAAATTATTAGTACATGGTTAATTTGAATTGATAATACTTGGGCACACACCACATTGATGTAATATATGAAAACTATATGTGTAGTACATTTAAAAAAATAAAGATATATCATGCAGCCAAAATTTCAACCATTGGATGATTGAGAGGAATGATCTTAACTACATTTAAAAAAAAAAAATCCTTCACTTTTACTTTAAACAAAATAAAGTTGATTCAAAATTGACATGTTAATGCGAGATAGCTGCTCTGAGATTTCGTTGATAAATTAAATTGATATACTACAGCGGGAACATACTTGGGGCCTCAAATGTGCAACTACGTGTACTAATTTCTTCTAAAATCACTGCTTTATGTGATTTGTTTAAACCTTTACATATAAATCAGCTATGACACTTTTCTTTCTGACGTTTGTGCAAAAATGAAGCGTAGAAAATGGTTGTTAAATTCTGTAAGAATTTGAGGAAAGAATCTAAGTTGAGAGAAGAAAGGCTTGGGAGAAAACTGTGAGAGCTTCAAAGAACTCTGAAACCAGTAAATTTGTATTAGACTTAGTCATCAATTGAGTACAATTTTATTATTTATATACTGCGTACAAGTAGTCAGTCTAACAAGTAACTTCTAACTAACTAGGCTTAACCATATACTCATTACAACTGATTAGAACAGAACAAACTATCTAACCAACTAATTACATTTCTCTGTCCTAAGTTGTTTTAGTATTTACTTTTGTTCATTGGATATGTGTGTTGTTAGTTCTTATAGTTATTATTTGTTTACAATAATTATCAATGTTAGTGTGTGCGATTCAAGTATTATCATCAATGTTGAAATCTCTGTATGTTTGGCTTTTATTATTTGGTTAATTAGTTATTATATGTTTCCCTTTTTATGACATTGTTGATCATAAATAGTTTTTTGGTTAATTAAATTGTATATGTTATTGTTTTGCTCTTGATTAAAATGTTGAAAGAGAATTTAGTATTTTAGATAACGAATTTGTCAAGGATAAGCGCACGGCCAAGTAAGAAGATGGGAATTAGCTCCAAAAAAGAAAGTCTTTTAATCCCGATAATGACAGGGAAAAGACAAGCAACACTAATAAAGCGTGTTGTAAATTTAAGGTCTAAAAGATGAAAAATTGAAGCAAATTTCGACTAAAAAGATCAAGCTATATACTAGAAAAATAAGGGATGAGCTTTAAAGTTATATTGGAGTTTTAGTTTGAGCGTACATCCTTGTGACAATAATGGATTGAAAAAATACGAAAAATAAGGATAATATAAAATGTGTTTGGTATAAGGTATCATTTCGTCATTCAACATTGTTGGACCATAAAAAAAAAATGATGATATATGCAGGAAAGATGGCTTACAACTTTCTGTGCAATATTAAAACAACTATTGTTTAAAATTGCAAAAATGACCCTGGTGTTCATAAAGTCCCAGCAAAAGTGATAAAAGAAAATTAAAAAAAAAAATCCTTCTATTGCTAGTAACCAATGGAAGGAGTTTGTAAAGTACAAGCTAAGTGAAGAGCAACAAGCGATTTCACAACATACGTACCAAGAAGATAAGAGATTCATTCAATCTCGAGCAAAGGATCTCTTGGGGGATATACTAAGTGGAGGAAGAATGAATCCTCAAATTTAGTTACTTAGTTATTTGAAACTTTGTCATCTTAACAAAAACATTTAACTAACCTCACCTCTTAATACAGATAAGAATACACAACAAAATAGTACCTCCTCCTTGTCACGTTATATGGAAGTTCTTCCAACGAGAAAAAAATGAGAAATTTAAGGATCCAGAATGCAAAAAAATTGGTTGAAAAACTGTGAATTACTTGATGCTTTTAACTTTTAGATTGGTAGAATTTTATACTATTTTCAATTTGTGATTGAAAAACTTATTTGTTTTGTTATAGGATGACCATGCCAAGCAAGTGTCGCAAAACACGTTCTAATCTCAAGGGACGTTCGATATATTGACTGCCATATTAAGCAATCCAAAACATCTGAGATAGGTTCGTAATCAATCTAAATTTGCCTAGCAATCTAATAATTTTTATTCCGTTGGAAAGTCAATCTTCAACACATGGGTGATCAAACTGCATAAAAAAGTGGAAGTGATGTAGGCAAGGTTCTTCCAATTTGAAGAATTGATGAGAAGCCAACCGTGAAGACATACCACCATATCCCAAAGAGAGAAAATGTGGCTCCAATGCTGGAAGAATGCACTAGTATGAAGGCAAGTAATATAGTTCATACAACGCCAATACCACCTACAAAGCCGCCTTTGCCAAGTCTCAATGAGGCTGTTGTTTGCCTACTTCTAACTTTGCCGCCAGCCAAGAGAGGTGGGTTTATTCATTTTATACTTGTTGCAATAAGAAAGGCATAGATGGATACTCTCCCTATAGATATCTTTCACAGTAGGCCACTTAAAGAAAGTAATACGCATGTCGTAGTTAATAGTTGTTATGTGAGGGATGCACCTTACCTTCCTGACAGAGGAAAAAAGGTCATGAATAATGTTCTTAGAGGATTTATGGTGGCCCAAGTCACGGATTTAAATTGGATTGTTAAGTCAACATAGTAAAACTCTCAGGGACTAACAACATTGGCCAAGCAAAGAACCTATGGATGAGCCAATCAAGAAAAGACTTAGAAGGAGAATAAGGGAGAAAAAGAAAATCAAATATTGTCATAAAACAACTAATTGATTGTCAAATATTACTTCCAAATATAGCAAGTTTGTATAAGTACTCCAAACAATTAATGAACCAATTATTTATGACATGAGCATAAGAGGAAAAAAGCTCTCAACAAATTTGGATTCATTTTTCTAATGATTACTTCTTATGTGATGAGCAATGCGGAGGTTTGTCACAAACCCAAATCCGAGTAGTGTTATTGCGGTTTAATTAAAATAAATTAAGCAAATTTAACTAAACTTGTCGATTGTTTATTTAATAAATTAAGAAATCATCCTTTGATAATTTATGAAAATGTGGTATATTTAAAACTTTTTAGAATATTGTCATCTATTAAAACTTAGCTAGTAAATTTCATGAATAACCTCTAAAAATAAATTAAATAGTAAAATTCAACAAGAGAGGATTAGGCTGCATCGGGCCCCACACAGTGCACACAGTACAAACATAAGCAAAACAATACAAACGACAATCCAACAAAAAATAAATAAAGTCCTTAATATTACATGCCTTAAATAAAATAAATCGATAAACTAAGAGTTTCCATGATCCGCGTGTGCAAACCAGTAGCGTACTATTTGGCGGTATATTACGAACCACCTGAAGGAGGAGAAATTTTAAAAACAAGTAAAATAGTGAGCGAAAGACTTAGTAGGACTTAAGTTCTAAAGTCATTAATTTAAAATGAAATACGTAAATATAAAAGCGATAGGAATATAAGAAATAAACACCAAGTACTCCATACTTACCATTCAGGTTCAGTAATCATCTGAATCAAGAGTTAATTTCATTATGTACAAGCAGACTAATTTACCATCGTAATGGCCCAGCTAGGTTTCAAAACCTGCCTCCAAGGTTGCTCTGTACACGACCCAATCTCTGAGTGTGGTATCATGTACTAACATATCATTCTGAACGGGAGTTCTTAATCTGTTCGATACTTAGTGTCATTTTAATCATATCATTATTCAAGTTTTGAATTATCGGGTTATCATATTTACATTCATTATTCCATTCATTATGACCATATTCATTATTCAATAAAAATTCATAAATATCACAATTCATGCCTTTAAACATTCTTAAGAAATCATAGTGTGGCCAACACTCTTTAAAAATTCAAGGCTATCAAAAGAGGAGAGTCTATAGTTCTACCTCATTATCTAGCAAGATTGCACCAATACCGCTGTCCCGTTCCACTACATGTTTGCTCTTCAGAACAATAGATACCTTAGATGTAGATTAATCGTATAGCATCTATTTGTTATCATAACCCACTAGTATACCACTCTTGGTTCCTTAGTGTGCTATTTATAATTTCAATATTTCTTTCATTTCTTAACATTTAAACATACCTTAGATCATGCTAAAAACAATCTCTAATCTGTAAATGAAGCAAAGCACACTTAAAAAATGCATTTTGGAACAACTGGGGCTCAAATGGCCTAAGAACAACCCCCTGGTATAGTGTGGTCGACCGCATATAGTGTCCCACGGTTGACCATGTATCCATGGTTACTTAGTCAATCGCATTACACAAACCGTGGTTGACCGCGCTGTCACAACCAGTATGCTCTGTTTGGAGCATTCGAGCTTCAATCTATGAAAAACTCACTTTAATCCTATTATAATGCATGTAAAACGTTTCTAACAATCCATGTAACATTGAAACTCAATTTAACTCAATTTCACAATCATGCAATTCATTTCTTAATTTTTCAAGCATTTGTTCACAAAATTTCAAAAATGAACCAAAATTATAAAAACTAGTTTAATCCCGTTTTTAATCCAATTAAAGCATGCATTCATAGTGAAATAGGTTCCACAAACTTAAATTAATCATTGTTTAAGCTTATATATGCTCGGATTGTGACATGCAACGATAAATTTTGTCAAAGTCTACTTAATACTAGATGGTCTAAATGGAAGGAATTTTTCAGACATTTGAGCACGGATTTGAGCATGAAAATCATAAACGAATCTTTAAAAATGCAAGTTTAATTCATTAGAAATGCTATTAACCTTGAATTGAATGTTTGCACTAGCTTTGTGCCTCCAAAAATGGTGGTTTTTGGCTGGAACAAAGCCTTGGTGTTCTAGGTTCTTGAGCTCTTAGAGCAAGAAATGGAAGAGGGAAGAGAGAGTGACATGAAGAGGTGGGAAAAAAGGAGGGGGAAGCCATGTGAACTCTCTGCCTCTTTACCTCAAAAACTAGTTGTGGTTTCTCAATGAAAACTGTGTTCAATACACAGTTTCTTGACAATAGTTGTTTCAAGGTGGTCTTGAATTTCAAGGTGGTTTTTCAGATTCAACAAAGAGGTCTCAGGTGGGAGGGTGACGTGAAGAAAATTGTGAGTTCCCAAGGCTAGAAATCTCACATGATATAGTCTGGAAAGGAGAAAGGGGACTTGTTGGGAATTTGGCAATTTTTTTTGTTATAAATTTTATTAAATCTAAATTTTGGGGAATAAAAATAAAATACCAAAATTGTTAAAAATGAGTTAACAAAAATTCTAAAATTTATTCAAGAGATTTTAACAATTTTAAAATTTAAGATAACCAACAAAATAATTAAGTTGAAATTAATCTAAAAAATATGACAAAATAATTAAATTATACTTAATTTATAATTATGCACACTAATTCACTAATTTACACACTAATCACTCTTAATTAATTTCGAGACATTACAAGGTTGGCATTGAAGAATGAGCGAGAATGGTTTGTTATCTTTTGTTCATACAGAAGCCAACCGATGTTATTTCATGCCATATAATTGTAGGGGTCATTGGATGTTGAACCCATTTTCTCCAAACAAAATAGGATAATATGGTTGGATCTACTTGGTCTTGAAGTACAACCTGACTTCAAAGTAGTGATTCAATTGTAAATGTATTCTTGTTAACTATATTAATTATCATTGCTAATTTTTAACATATATTTTTTGATTAGTTACATTTCACCAATGTATATAGGGCTAGTGCAACAAATTCAAGATTGTACGACCTTTATTTAATGACCGTTTCTAAAAAACCGTTGTTATAAGGGAAAAAATGCAGTGAATTATGCCCGTAAGACAAAAACTATCGTGGTATGGGCCAAATACCACGACGGCTTTTTGAAAAACCATCGTGGTAGCTCCTACCCATACCACGACAGCTTTTTAAAAAACCATTGTAGTAGCTCACTTTAAACCCCTTTTTTCATCTCGACAATCAGACACAAATCAGAAACTCACCTTTCAAATACGAACATAGACCCTTCTGAAACAACTACCGTCGTCCCTCTCCTCCTCCATATTCCTTAATCTCATTCAAAATTGTAATTTTTTGTTAGAAATTGATAAATTGTTGTTGATTTTGTTGTTTATTTTGTGATTATATTGTATTGTGGGTCATTAGTACGATTTATTTATTTTATAATGGGTATGTGTAATTTGTTTTATGATGGGTGATGTTTTTGTTTTATGATTAGAAGTTATATAGGTGGGTATGTATATAATTTGTGAAAATAATTTTAATTGAATATTTGCTATTTATTATTTTGATTTAGGACTTGCAAAATGGATAGGAAATGAATGTGGGATTTTTGATTGTCTAGAGAATATGTGAATGGTGTGGA